>RPOG01006145.1:0-26155 GCA_008086565.1 Thalassoma bifasciatum | reverse complement strand
GCAGAGAAAAATCCAATCTTGAAGAAAATCTTAAGCAGATGCATAGAAGCAGGAAAATCCCCGGATAAGCCGTTATGGTGAGAAAAAGCTCTCTCTGGTTATGAGCCGACAACACACTGCCTTTATTAAACACAGGTTTCATCTGTGACAGATCTAGAAGGTATTTCAGAGACGCGCCGCAGGTTGTGTCTAACCCGAGCGCCGGATTCACCGGTGCAGACGATTCACTCCGTTTCAACCGCGGCAGCCGAGAAACGAGACGAGATTCATGCTTCCAAATCTTGCCCTTGGAACTCCAGGTTCATGCATGACATCTTATTTACCGTCTGATATGTGCTCAGTGCGCACCTGAGATATCACAGCTGCACCTTTGTCGCCATTGTTACGTCCTGGGGATCAAAGAATCCTTTCAGAGCTCAGCTGAGGAATAATCACATCAAACGAGAGTAATCCTCTGCATGTGCCACAGAGAGGGTGTGAATGTTGCTCTTAAGACCCAGCTTAAAGGATCAGTCCGGTTTATTACAACCTGGGTCTCATATGCATAATGTGGCCGATCATGACTGTTAATAACAATGAGACTCTGTTAACCAGATGATGGTGGAGCCTGGAGAAAGTTACAACACTCATTACCACACTGTTAAAACAGAAACAGGAAAGGTGCTTTTCCACTGCAGGAACCTGGGACGAAATTTAGCTGTGTAGTAACTGATCTACTGTACGCAGTTGCTGTTAATTTACAGCCAATTCTCAGCAGTTATCGACTGTTTTTATGTAAAACGGTTTTGTCCTGGAGTCGGCAATGCATTGCAATCAGAAACACAAAGACCCATTATGGTATGCTAATATTTTTAATTACTGTGAAACACAGTATTTGTGGAAGAGTGGGCGTTTTTCTAGAGTTAGATGCAATGTGCGATGTAACCACGAGTGAGGAGGGCACACGGTGGACATGAGACACTACTGTACATGGATGAATCACACAGGTGACTGTATACCCCACAGCTGTCTTCACTCTAAGTCGTCGACCGTGTGGTGTAGCCAGGCTGTCTGTGCTCCACAGTGTGAACTGGCAGCATTTCCCCACAAGTCACACACAGTAATCAGATGTACCACACACAATATATTCAGAGGGCTTTTTGTTTACAGTTCTATGAAAGAAGATACCATTTTTTAATGATATTCTCGGCATCCAGTTTACACCCTCGACAACTGGTCCAAGCAGAGGAGTGTGGACAGCCAATGTGACTTACAAGATACACCCATGTACAGTAGGCTCCCATGTCCACTGTGTGCCTTCCTCACTCACAGTCGCAAGGTAAAATGTGATGTAATAAAGCATGTGGGGTTTGAGAGTGAGACCTGTGTGTGTGTGTCTGTGAGTGTGTGAGGATCTTTGATGCTGCTTTAGGGGAGATTGTGGATTGGCTGGAGAAGTTAATTGGCTCGTCCAGGATCCAATCACTGCAGCTGTTGGTCCTGTGTCAGGCTCCACCTCTTCAAGACAAGCCCGGATCTGCAGAAATGGTGGTGAGCATTGTTCACTGACAGCAGCAGAACAACTTCTCTTGGCCTTCCAAACTTTGTTGGATCGTGTTAAAAGCCTTTGTTTGTTAATCAATTAGTTAGTTTTAAAATTGTGGGGTTTTTGTCGTTGTTGTCATTGAATGAGTCTTTTGTTTGAGAAGCAGTTTACTGCCATTTTCTCTTGTGCTCACCTTTCTTGTCTGTTTTTATTTTTTGTAAAATCAACAATTTGTCTGAAATTGTAAGGTTAGTTTTGTTGTTTGTTTGGGGACTGGAGGAGTAGATTGTTTCGGTTATTTCACTTTTATTTTTTCATGTAACAAACCTGCATACCAACGTGTGTCAAATACTTGATTCTGATTGGTCAAACTGAATTAAACTTTAAGGCAGAACACTCCATAGTTTCCTCTGATATTTGATTTAATTAACCACCTGCTCTCTATTCATATAAATATTCACTAACAGGCTTGCTAGTCCTTACAGTTACTACATTATTTGGCATTTTAGGATTCTTAAAGTTTTCACCATGTTTCCTACTTAACTTTGCCATCTTTTGGAAAAAAAAATAAAAAAAGTGTTGTTTGGGGTTAAATATCCTTTTGTACAAATAGTATTTTTGTGGGTGCTTACTTGGGTATTAAAGTTTTGTAGTCAGACACTATTATGCTAAGGTAACATCATACATCAGTCTAGACTAAAAGTAGATTTAATCAATGGTAAAATAAATGTTACATTTTGTGTAAAAAGCACTTTGGACATTACATTCTTTCTTTTTATTTTTTAATTTTTTGAAGTTTTTGTTTGCAGACCAAAGTTTCCTCCATGTTTTCTAACTTTATTCAGCTCTCAGTTGTGCTCCATGTAAGGATCTGTAGACCCAGTTTGTAATCACACAGATTACCTCCTAAAACCCTTTCACAGCACTATAAGTTCATTAGCAGCGTAGCAGCAGTGTACTTTAGTGAAGGGAATTCTCCTTTGGTCCGAGCACCGCCTCAGCCCGCCCTGATTCGGCTTTTTGCAAGCTAGACGGGGACTTTGGGACCGGGGATTCATAGCCACAGGACCTCAACGGCAGAACTACACTATCCTAACTCAGCTAACCCGCTGTTTCTCCAATATGTCCACCCGACCTCCAGATTCAATATCCTTATTTGCCTATTTAGTTCCAGACGTGCACCCACACCAAAGTTGTTACAGCAAAGCAGTGATTTATTTAGCCAATTAAACTTGGGGATAATTAGGTGGAGACAATGAGAGAGCCGGGCACCGGGCGGGGAATTTGTCCAGTATGCAGAGGTTAATGATAATCCTCTTTGAGATAAGTGCCATGTGACCAATGGGAGTTGAGAGTGGAGAGGCTGATCCAGCAGACATCAGCGGGGGCCTCTCAGGAGCATAAATTAGGAGCAGGCGAGCCCCCGGCTGATTGACTGTAACTCCCAAGTGTCACGCTCATTACTGTAATGTCTTCCCCACGATGAAACACACTCTTACACCTAATTGATCAGGTTTAGTTCAACCTGATTAGCACCAGCGTTTTTACTCCTACATAAAACGATGAATAATGGGAGATGATTTCTCCGCGGCGAGAGTGAGAGTGGCCTCGAGGTGTTTACCGCTCTAACAACGTCTCCGGCCTTCTTTGGCTGATTCCAAACATTTGATTTGAAAGCAGTGTGTATAATGAGATAATCATTGCCTGATCAGATAGACGGAGTGCCATTTTCATTGCATTTGCTAATTTGATGGACATTTAAAGCTTCCAACCTTTGAATAGAGATGGACGTGCTGGCGTCCCCTTTAATTCTGGGTAATTAAATCCGTGAGATGATTGCTGAAATGATAAATTAGCATCAGTGTAATCATATTCATGGATTAGGTCAAAGTTAAGTACTCTTATTTCATCAAAACTAAAAGCCAGTTATTGCCTTTAAATAAAAGGGGTAATTTAGTCCATTTACTAAATGTGGGACCCATCCTACTTCACTCTGTGTTTCTATTCTAACAATCATATCAAACCACATAACAACTCTTTAAATCATGCATTTAGTCACATCAAACAAATGTTTGGACTCTCCAGGGTTTATGTCAAAATTTACCAATTCAAAGTCAAGAGGGACAAGTCAGTTTAGATTTAAAGGTTGGGTGACTTTTCACCACCACTTCTCTGGTGGTGGTTACAAAAGAGTTGATGTCACAAAGGAAAGCTACAACTCAAACTCAAACCAGACAATCAAGACAATTTTGAGTCCACCAAAAGTCATCATTTCCTGAAGGTTCTCTTTCTGAAGGAAATTCCCCGCCGAATGTGCCGAGTTGATTTCACTTTCTCTGATTTGCTCTGAAGATGAATCAAGCTGCACTGGTATGAAATCATGGTCGTTAAGAGGAAACTCTGAGGATAACTGAGCTCACTCTGTGGGTTTTCACATGGATCTGAATAAAAGTCAAATCAAGGATGAATAAAGTCAACTTCTGACAGAAATGGAGGATACATTTCTTGAGTTGTTGAAGTGTTCACACATCATTTCCCCTGAATGTTACAGCAATTGATGCACCAGGTACTTTAGCAGCTAGCAGCATTTAGCTTGGCAACCATCCTGTCTTCCTTAATGTTTGTTTAATATTAAGTCCCATCTGACTGAGATAAGTTAGATTTTCAACTCAGGGTTGAGGACTCTAGTTGTTGGTGAGTAAATCTGCTCACTAGTCCTCAGCTGTTTGTCATACAATTTCTCTCTATGCTCTAAAAATCAGTGGTATGACACAGAGTCACCCCCTTGTGACCCAATTGCTGAGCTAAGGTGCTTTCTTTGGAGTCAAACTCAAGCTCAGGTGACTTCTTGGGAGCCAAACAAATGCTTGAGGCAAACCACACAAATTGGCCCCTTTTGGCTGGTTAAAGCATGATAATCTCTTCTCCTGGGAACCAAAACACACACTTAAGTGCCCATTTGGGGGAGAAAATGTGAATTTAAGGGCTTTCTTGGGAGCTGAAACACACACTGAAGTGTCTTCCTAGTTCTGCCCCTTTGTCTGGTTAGAATATGATAAACCTTTCTCCTGGGAGCCAAAATAGATGCCAAAGTGCCCTCATAGGAGCCTAAATGCTTCATGAAGTGCCCCCTGGTTGGGTAACCACACTGATTTGCCCCTTGGGTGATTAAAAAACATGATAAACCCTTCTCCTGGAAGCCAAAACACATACTCAAGTGTCTTCTTGGAGTCAATACATGCCGAAGTGCCCTTGTAGGAGCCTAAACGTGAGCTTAAGTAACCTCCTTGAAGCCAAATTTGTGTTGAAGTGTCTTCTTGGGAGCCAGAACACATGCAAAAGTGCACTCCTGGCTGATGAACCACACTGATTGGCCCCTTTTGCTGCTTAAAACATGACAAACTGCTCTCTTGGCAGCCAAAACACATGCTTAAGTGCCAACTTCTTGGGGCCAATGTCTGCTAAAGTGCTATTTCAGGCGCCAAAATACACAAAAGTACCATCGTGGGAGCTAACATACATACATGCTTAAGTGCTCACTTGGGAGCCAAAACACACTGTATATACCTTTTTTTCCAGTCTTCTGCCCCTGCTATTTAAAATGTCTGTGCAGGCCTGTGCTGAAAATAGAACTGTTTAAAACAAGTCTCATCATGTGTTACTCTCTCTCACATTTTCAACATGTGAAGGTTTTAAATCATCAGTGTGGCCCAGGTCTAACTTGAGCAGCCTCTCTAAACCACAGTGAAGTGGAGCGAAGGTCACGGAGTTCCACCTGGCAGACAGCTATTATTCATGATTATGCATAACTCTTGGCTTAATGCAATCAAACTGGATGGGTTGTTAAGAAAATAAGCTCACCCCTGTAAATTTGAATGAAGACCAAAAATTTGTTTAATTCTGCTTCATGATGGTGCATTTATTGAGCGCTGTCAGCCAAGCACTTTTTAGAGGGTGCACAGTCTCAGCTGCTGCTGGTTTGAACCCCCGTCCTCAACAATTTTCTCTACTCCCTGTATTTTCTCTCTCTCTTTTGCTGTATTATTCACAATAAGTGAAAATATCAAAAAAATGAACTTTACAGATATAAAGGTGATTTCTTGGCTTTTAAGGGCCCTTCAAGTGGTCAACGGAGGGACTGCGGCTTTTCTACTCTTCTACATTTGCTCCACTCTTAAAACATTGAGATTACCAGTGATAAATACTTATTTTCCATCTTTTGTTGTGCTTGTAAAAAAAGCCATAACAAGACGCTGGTTGCTTCCTGAACGTCCCACAGCACAGGAATGGATTGCTATAGTGAATGAAACTTATGCTACGGAGAGAATTACTTTTTGTTTGCGAGCACAGACAGATAAATTTATTCATCTCTGGACCAAATGGTCTAACTATTTTAAATCCTCACAGACAGATTTTGTGGAAAATGCTGCTCAGGGACTCATGTGATACTGTTTTGTCTTGGCAACTTCCCTCCCTTATTTATTAATTTATTAGAATCATACTCATCTTTAATCACCAGGTATGCTTGAACATACAAGGAATTTGTTATGGTATGCCGTGCCCTCTTGTACAAGGTAATGGTAAGGCATAAAAGGGAAAATAATAATAATAATAATAATAATAATAATAATAATAATAATAAAAGTAATTTTAAAAAGGCATAAACAATATCAACAACTATAAACAAAAGAATAGAAAAAAGACAAGACTTATATTTACAGGCTGAAAAATCACAAAACATCATCATTATTATTTATAATAATAATAATAATAATAATAATAATAATAATAATAATAATAAAAATAACAATAATAATAATAATAATAAAATGTTAAAATGTGAACTTGAAAGGATAACAATACAGCTCCCTTCTTTGTATTACATTGACTCTAATGCTAAATTAAAAAAACGGAAATAATAATAACAACAACAACAACAATAATAATAATAATAATAATAATAATTATAAAAGGCATAAACGATATCAACAACTATAAACAAAAGAATAGAAAAAAGACAAGACTTACATTTACAGGCTGAAAAATCACAAAACATCATTATTATTATTTATAATAATAATAATAATAATAATAATAATAATAATAATAATAATAATAATAATAAAATGTTAAAATGTGGACTGGAAAGGATATTAATACAGCTCCCTTCTTTGTATTACATTGACTCCAATGCTAAATTTAAAAAAAGGAAATAATAACAACAACAACAACAACAACAACAATAATAATAATAATAATCATACTGAAAAAAAAGAGATTACATCTTTATATAAAAAGGTCAACACCTTTGAAATGCTGATGAATACCAACATTTTACAGTGTATTACTGGAAAAACTAATGTCTACAAGCATTTGTACTAAGAGTGCTGCTGGAATGTACTGGAATGGCAACCTAGGATGTTTTTTTTTTGTTGTTGTTTTTTTTTTTTCTCAAAGTGAGGAAATGGAATATAGTTGGTTTGCTATTTAGGTTAAAAATGTAAGTTTTTAAAGTGCCTCAAGATCTGATTAGCTCAAAAGTTTATGCCATTCAAGAAAGAGGATAGAACAGACACATTGGTCAGTTATCACTTTGGCTTTAAGAGTGGCTTGATTTATTTCCAATGTCAAGTTGTACAGCATGGAAATTCATTCCACCTTTAAACCTCTGGTATCTGTGAAATGGGAGCTACAAATCCTGACAGCAGCTCAGTTATTTCAGTCTGACTAATGTAAATGCAAAGGACAGCAAAACATCTCGTATCCATGTCCATCATCCATCATCTGTGTTTTTCCTGTAGTTGGATCCGTCTTTGGTTTGAAGCCAAGAAGTGTGATCTGCCGTTTGAAATCTTACACATGAAGACAGTCTGTCTGGTGGTTGCCATGTCGACCTGAGTACCCAACTCTTCAGATGAGAATAATCCATGCGCACATTCTCAGTCAGTCACTGTTTTTAATGTTTCATCAGGTGCACCATCACTGAATATATTTTCACATTTATAACAATCATCACTATTCTGAAAGACTGAGCTTGGTTAATTAATCATGAAACATTTGATTCTGAGTTTTACAGCTAACACGCGAATGCAAACTTGTCTGGTTGCATGATTTTCCAAAGGAGCAACATGTTAACAGTGAGTGTAGTTGCACCACAAGGGATGCTTCATGTGGATGTTTGTGAGTCATTATCTAGTCACTAATGTAGTTTCCACCTTTGTACTTTAAAATGTGTAGTTCTTGCACATCCAAGGACAACAATTAGGTTTTCATTCAAGTTCATGGCAGTGTCATAAACCGCATACTTCTACACTAACATTTGCTATTTCAAGTTTATAGTGTGTAAATACATTCACAATGACAGTATGGAAGAACACAGTTCACTTTTGTTTCTCATCTGCCGCTCTCAGAACAGCCAAAAAGTTGAGCGTGGAACCCTGAACTCTTCTCACATGCAATGGTCGCCATGTTGGCTCTGTAGAGGAAGGGGCTCTTGTGAATTTGAATTGTTCGAATGGAGCAATAAAAATGTTGATGTAAGAGTTGTGGCTTAGCATTTCAACATTAAGCATTTTCTGCAAGAAAGTGCTTAGTTTTGAATTGGGGCTCAGCATTTCAACATCCAGCATTTGCTGGAAGGAAATGCAGCCCCCCCCCCTCTTGTGATTTTTTGGGGGTCGCCAAATCATTTGAAAAAAATTATTTTTTATTAAATTACAAAAATTCAGGCAGGGTTGTTTGATTTGTTTTCTGTCTCATTATTTTTCAGAAATTTGTTGTATCAGCTTAGTTTGTATAAACTAAACCGCAGTGTTTTTCCTGAACGAGTTGAATGAGCAAAAGTGGACAAACGTCTTCATATTTTCACTACAAAAACTTAAATCTAAGAAAGTGTTTTTGTCCTACTTTTAGAAAAAAAAAATCTTTTTATTCTCAATATGAGCCACATTCAAGTGAAAATGTCTCATTTAAAGTTATTTAAAGACAAAAATGACAGCTGAATATCTTTTAAAAAGCTAAAAAGGAAAAAATAATCTTGTATTAAGACATTTAAATTTCAAAAACTTGAAGAGAAAATTTTTCTCATCCCTCTGGCAGATGTTTTTTACTTATTACACGCAATTCAGACATTATTTTGTTTTTGAATAACTTGGGAAAAACGGGGAGAAAAAAATATCGACTCGTTCTTTTTCATTCTCCACAACATGAACATTCAGAAACAAACTTGGGCTGTTTTTCTCTCCACTCTCTTGTTAAAATTTTGATAAGAATGAGTTGATTTTTGATTTCTTAAACCAAAATAAAAAAATAAATCCTTGGGGTCCTAGACACCAGTGCGCATAGATCAGGGGTGGTGTCTCAGAAAGGTTGAGAACCACTGTTTTAAACTGCCAAGTTAAAAAAAAAAAATCACCCTCTTACAGTGCGTGCCGTTAGCTAAATTGGTAATTCAGATAAACAATATTATTTGTATTTACCAGGCTGAAAACATGTTGATTTGTGGAAATACGTTTTTTTTTTTGGGTATGTATGTGACTTTATGTAATTCTGGAGCCAGGAGATTTCTGCATTGTCTCAAATTTTCAGACTGGATGTTGCTGCTTGGTTGGAGTGTGAAGGTTTAGAAATAAATCAAACCTTTTTTTCTCATAATTACCATGTAAAAAATTATTCCTATTATTATTAGGCTGATGACCAATTGTTCTAATACATAATGTGCACTCCTGACTTTTAAAAGAGGTCTTACTTTATTCATCACCTCAGTTTAAGCCGAGCTCTTTGATGTGTAACGATGTTCATGAAATGTAAAAAGTTTTTTTTTGTTTTTTTTTAATGGTGCCTGATGTAGACATCTGTCATGTTTTAATCATCAGGGAAAAAAATACTGCTCTAATATCCCTCCTGACATGTCAATACTGGTTTAAACACAGAGCGTGCCTTGTCAAAGCTGTTCTGAAGTTACTGTATTAGCGTGGCAGCAACACCGCCAATGAGTCACCGCCAAATGAAGCGAACACACACCTTTCTTTTCCTGACAGTCCTTCCCAATCCTTCCAAGCCACAGATGGATTTGAGTCAGAGCAGACGTGTGAGTAATGAAGACATCATATGGTGGAGACACATGTACGTAGATGAGGGAAATTAGCTACTGTGCTGCTGGAGCTGCAGGTCCAGACTGGAGTGAAAGAGGTGTATTTCACACCTCGGGGAAGCTGGCATTATGTTCCCCGTGTTACTCAGATGAAGGGCGTACACGGGGCGCAGCAGTCTGCTTATGATGACAGGTTGTATGATGCACTACGGCTCTTAAAACATGTAAAAAGCTCCACACAGAAGACTGGATTTAAGCCACAGGTGGACGAAGCAGCAAACTGGTTTTGTTAGTGTATCCATTTCTACCTGCTGGGGGGACTGGAGAGGGAAGTCCTGTGAGTATTGAACCCCTCCCCCCTCTGCCTGCTGTGCACGAAGCCCATAGCCATGTTCAATGAGCAGCTTTCGTCCTTCAGGCAGACTGCTAACGTCCATAGGTGGATGTGCAGCAGCTCAAACAAACAAAGGAAGCACTTTTGATGGTGGTGTTGGGCTCTCAGACACACAGCTGAGCTCAGTACTGTACACCATCCTGAACACGCCTCGCAGCTACAGACGCACACACAGACTCCATTAGTTCAAACGTAAGTGGGGAGTAATGATAAGTAATGCATCTGTAAGTGTGTGAAGAGCAGGATAATCCTGAGCGGGATTTTGCGCATGCTGCTGCACTTTACAGAGAAATTACCCAAATGAGACCAGAGTTATGGTTTGTAGCAGCTGTCTGCAGAAAAGAAATGCAGTTTATTTTCCATTAAACAATTTCCTGTCTCATAGATATCGAACGACATAAGGTGGCGGTTATAATGTTAACAATATAAGTGTGTGCTCTGATTGACTGTTTGTCGTCATGTTGTGAGTTCACAGTAAATGTGAAAAAAGGACAAGTGAGCGTCATGTTAAACCCTAAAAAATGTCAGGAGCATCATGCTGGGTAATGGAGTTGAGGTGCAATAGTGAAGGTCAGGAGAGGTTATGAAACATATGGACAGTCCTCAGGAACAAGAGTGAAGAGAACGAAAAAAAAAATGTGATCGGTTAGAGGTTGGGTGAAGACATTAATCGAAAAAAAAAAAAAAGAAGTTTACTCTTTTTAGATCATAATGACAACAGAAACTTCAAAAATAACCCTGTTAAGAAGTTAACACACTGGTGGTTTTGGCCTGATAAATGCACAAAAGTGAACACAAATATGTTTGAATGTCTACTAAAGGTAACCATCCTCACCTGTGATCTATTTGCTTCTAATCAGTGTGTGTGTATAGAAAAATGAACAGGCTCATTTTTGAAGTTTCTGTTGTCATTATGATTTAAAAAGAGTACACACAGTTGTTTGTTAATAAATAAAAACTGTATAACTTGCTGTCATGTGGTGGAACCAGGGAAAAACAGATGGACTCAGGTGCAGATTTAATACAAAAGGTTTTTTTTCTAACCAACCAAAAAAAAAAAACTAACAAGGAAAACCCCAACAAAAAAAAAGGAATAAAAAACCCCCCAAAGCCAAACCTCGAAAAAAAAATCCCAAAACCCAGGGAGACACACACACAAGGGCCTGACACTACAAGGGTTGACATTACAGACTGAATTTAGGACAGGGATTAAATACACAAGGACAAATCAAACTCAGGTGTGACACAAGACACAGGTGAAACACATGAGGAGCAATCACACAGACACAGAAACACAGGGGCAATAGGCAAACTCAACCAGGAGGAGAAACACAAGGAACATGTACAAAATGAAACACAAGGGAAACACAAGAATAACTAAGAACACAAGAAACCAGAACAAAAATTTCCACAGCCCCCCTCTGACCACATAAATACAAAGGCCATATGATGCCTCCTCAGAGCATGTTCTTATAGATATAAATATTTGAACATGTTTAACCCTTGAGATACCAAACCTGCTGGAAAGACCAAAAAAAAAAAAAAAAAAAAGAATTAAATGGCTGGCACTACACACCATTTGTTCAATCCAAAACCTAAATAAGCTGGCTGAATTCTGAGATTCTCATGTTTCCAAGGGTACCTGAATGTATCGTGAGTGCAGTCAACAACAATATGCAGTAACAGAGCAGAAAAGACGTGAAGTTTATTGATCCTCATGTCCTCTTTGAAAATGTACAGAAAATCAACCGTTTGCTCGAGAAACATTCTGTAAAAACCAATGACTGTATATAGAATGGACAGCGTGCTTCCACCTGTCACCGTTCTACGTTTTTGAAGCCAAAAAACCCCGTTTCTCTTGCCGCCATTGTGCAGCCAGAGTCTGCGCAGTAGAGAATTTCCGGTGGAGCCAAGTAAAAAAGAGAAATAAAAATATTTATTTCTTCTTCTTCAGAAGGTTTTGTCTCCTTTTGGCTCTTTCCCGAAGTTTCTTATATCCCCGATAAAAACTACTCACGAACGGCAGCTGTCAACTATCGTAAAACGAAACTTATAACATGGTTTTTAACGTCCAATAACTAATGAGAAACTAACTTCTCAGGAAAAAAAACACCCGAACACCATGCAGCCAAATGACATCATCATACTACCTTAGCGTAAAGATGAGAGAAACGTTTCTACGAGGTATCGTAATTTTTTAAAGTTTTCCCGGCTCATAACTGGAATACATGGGGAGGCAGGGCTTATGACCTATACTGCAGCCAGACACCAGGGGGCGGGGCTTATGATCTATACTGCAGCCAGACACCAGGGGGCGGGGCTTATGACCTATACTGCAGCCAGACACCAGGGGGCGGGGCATCTGCTGGAGGCTTCAGTTTGAGCCCAACGTCGTTACGTCCACTCATTATACAGTCTATGGTAAAAACAAATGATTCTGCGTTTTTTTCTGCTTTCATCAAGCCCTACATAATGAAAATTCACCACCAAATATTTGGACTTCAAAACCTTTTGAATTCTGCCTGAACCTATACACTGCAAAAACTGAAATCTAAGCAAGTCATTATGTCTTATTTGTAGCAAAAAATGTCTTATTTTTCTTGATTTGAGCCACATTCACCAGACCAGGTCATAAGAATGTATTATTTCAAGTTATTTAAAGACAAAAATGAGGTCTGAATTGTTTGTAACAAGTCAAAAATATCTGCCAATGGGATAAGGGAAAAGTTTCTTGTATTGCAAGATCTTCCTAATATCAAGAAACCTTACGAGTTAATTTTTCTTATCCCATTGGCAGATTTTTTCAAGTTGTTAAGAGCAATTCAGACCTCATTTCTGTATTTAAATAACTTGAAATGAGACATTTTTATGACCTGGTCTGGTGAATGTGGCTCAAATCAAGAAAAGTAAGACAATTCTTTCTAAAAATAAGACATAAGAACTTGCTTAGATTTCAATGTTTGCAGTGTAGAGGCACAGGACTTCACTTTGTATAGAAAAAAGGACCACAGTGAGTAAAAAAGTGAGTGACACAAAAAAAAAAGAGTTGGTATCCTTAGGATTTAAAATACTCTCAAACGTGACTGAGTTTTAACATTCAAAAAATTTAACAATCCCCAACAAGTCATGACCTGGTTTAGTTTAGTTCGAACACCCAACATTATTGCTTTATATCTGTGTTTAAGATAAGGTCAAGATCAATAACCTCTCTTTAAATATCATCAGAGTCATATGCTGTGTAAAGTGAACTCTGAGCTTGAGCAGATGAGGGCAAATGATGCGCAATTTGCTGCAGTTCATTCTTAATTGAAGACCCTACCTGTAGCACCAGACACCACTATTTCCTACAAACCTCCCATCATCCTTTGTCCCTCCTACATCATCATTTTAATAAACTGTTGATGACCGCTTAGCCTAATCATTGGACGAGGCAGATCAGAAATCACACAAAACATTGGATTTTTATATTAATTTTGTATTCCTTAACCCTTAGATGCACACATGGGGTCAAAAATGACCCCGCAGGATGTTATTCTTCAAAATCTTTAAAACAAAGAATTGTAATTTTTCTGTATCCCAGGTATTCCTCAAAAATCATTGTTTGTGACATAAGGCCATTTGCATTTTTATTCAATTTTTTATTAATTTTAAGAAATTGCAGTTTTTGTATCACTACCCCACTCTTTCGCACGTGGGGTCAAAAATGACCCCAATTGAAATCAATGGGGTTTTCAATAAACTTGGTTGTTATTCTTCAAAATCTTCAAAACAAAGAGAATGAGAAATTAAAAAATGTGCATGTCAAAAATGAAATAATTCTTTTGTTTGAACAAAATATATCACCTTTAACCAAAATGAGAGAAATGTCTTTAGTTTACTGCAAAAGACGCATTGATTTTAATTGGAGTCACTTCTGACCCCACTTGTGGAAGAGTGAGGAAGTGATACAAAAACTGAAATTTCTTAGAATTAATGAAAAAATAAATAAAAATGCAAATGGCCTCATGTCACGAACATGTTTTATGAGGAATACCTTGAATATGAAAAACTTACAGCTCTTTGTTATGAAGATTTTGAAGAATAACAACCCAGTTTATTGAAAACCCCACTGATTTCAATTGGGGTCATTTTTGACCCCACGTGTGGAAGAGTGTGGGTATAAGTAGGTTGCATATCCAGGGGTTTAAGGGACAAAACATGACCTCCGGGGTGTTTTCTGCATGTGTGTTCCTCCCATCAATTATCAAGTGAGATAATTTAGTTGTTCTAACATTCTTCTGGGTTTTAAATGAGCTCACTCAAAGGTAACTTCATCCTAGAGTTAATGCAGGAAAGAGCTGCTGAGCTTTTACAGTCATCGGGTTTATACCACTGAGGTTGAACATTCAGAGTTCATTCTCTGGGGAGCATTAATGTCCTCGGTAATGTCATTTCGATCAACCTATTAGACTTTGAAACTTAAGCCTGATAGCGATGCTGCAGAGGAGGTCTTGGGGGTCACTGATGTCTTTGAGAATTGTCCTCCAGGGACCATTAAAACTCAGATCCTGTGTCAGAGCAATCTGGCCTGAAGATTTTCAGATTCCATGAACAAAGTGTCAGATGGACGGACAGACTTCCTTTCCTCTCCTCTGAGGGAGGAACTGCGTCTAAGTGACCCGTGAATATCTGTGAAGCTTTTAGGGCGATTGTCTCCACAGTTTGGCCTTGAATGACACTAACCTGTGAGAGACTGTAGTATACTTTTATCAGTATACACTGATAAAAGAATTTCTGTTAGATCTACTTAGGAAAATTAAGGCAACTTTTTGTATACTCTATGTATGATGCTGCAGTAAGAGTGCTTTTTGTCTGGAACACTTTTCTTTTTTTTACATGAAAAATAAAATCCAAGTAAACTTAATTTTGTCAAGTAGATAATGCAAAACTAAATTTTGTATGAATTACTAAATGTTTTGATGTTTTAATGTAGCGTTGAGTAACATCATCTTAACCCTAGCATAGTGGTCACTACAGTGGACACCTATTTTAAAGTTATTTACTCCTAAATTCAATGGTTTATGTTGTGGAAATTCATATTAGCCTGTGTCAGGATATTTTTATTCTTCTTAGAGCCTGAAAAAATGTTTTCAGTTTTTTTTCCCAAACATATATATATATTCTTAAAAATGTTATGGACAAACATTTGAGGGTGGAAAAGCTTATAATCTATAAATTATTCAGTGTTACCATAAATAGAAAAGAAAAGAAGTCAAACAAAAAAAGAAGTAATATTTACATTAAGTTCACACTGTTTTATATTGAATGCTCAGTAACAAATATTTGAAAAAAAATTGAAAACTTTTTTTTCATGACAAATAAAACACTTCAGAGAAAAATCCTGACACTGACTTTCATAATTCATGCCTCAGAGGGTTAATTATATCATTTACATGAAACATGAGGGGTTGCCGGTCTACACTGTTGGGCCTAGCCCATCTACACCGTGTTACATAGACAGCAGGTTTTTTTTCCATTTAGTGGCAGCCAGTCAATGCTGTAGAGCACAGAAAGCTGGTCCACAGGGTTTTGTGTAGGCGGCCAGTCCACACCGGCTAGCATCAACAACTTATGCCACCCGTGTGATTCATCCATGTACAGCAGGCTCTCATGTCCACTGTGTGCCCGCCTCACTCATGGGAACAAGGTATAGTTATGATACTGAAGGCTGTTTTCTTCTTCTCGCCATACTTTATTTCCTTTTCTCTCAAAATAAAATTCTAATTTTCTTATACTTAAATTTTGTGTTACATTTACACTTTAAACACTGATACAAATCTTCTGGTAGACCTACTTAAGAAAATTAATGCAACTTTTTGCACAAGTTATTTATGTTGCTGAGGCAAGATTGCTTCTTGTCTAAACCATTTTTTAAAAAGAAAAATAAGATCCAAGTAAAGTGAACTTAATTTTGTCAAGTAGATTGAGCAAAGTTGTGAGATTTTGAGTAATATCAGCTTAATTATATCATTTGCATAAAGCATGAGGGGTTTCTGGTCGGCACTGTTGAGCATTGCCCATTTATGCCACAGAGCATAGACAGCAGGTCTATTCCATCTAGTGTTGGCAGCGGGTCCACACTGTAGTGTATAGGCAGCCAGTCAACGCTGTAGAGCACAGAAAACACCGATCTGAGTAGGCAGCCAGTTCACACTGGTATGAACGTCCAGCACAGGCAGCTTTTGCCACTGGTGTGATTCGTCCATATACAGCAGGCTCTTATGTCCACTGTGTGCCCTCCTCACTCATGGTAACAAGGTATGGTAAGGAATTAAGTTCAGTTTCTGGTTCCAGCAATACCAAATGAAACAGTAAAGATAACAAGATGTTCTCTTGTTGTATGGATGAACTCAAAAAGATTGCCTCACATAACTTAAATTATTCATGTTCCAAAAAAAGAAAAGAAAAAAAAAACTCTCTTGAGTTTTTATTGTTGATTTCAGAAATTCACTTTACTTCTCCCCAGATTTCTTTTTCTCAGTGTAGGAAACAGAGCACCATAGGTCTGAAGCTGACTCGGACCCTCACTCTCTGGGGCCTTTGTTTGCAAATAAGTGTTGCTATTTGGGTTTGAGCTGCCTCAGCTCTAGAGGAGATCTTTTTGGTGTTTGTCAGAAAAACATGACCTGGATCCAAACCCAAAGGGAGAGCTGGGAAAGCTCCAGCGTCTGTATCAGAGCATGTGCTCTAATTCTTGTGATGACAAACTGCAGGTAAAAATAAAGTTGACAGGAATCTGATGGGATGTCTGAGCTGCTTAGCACTGCCAGATATCACAAAGACGGATGATTGTATGTGACAGACATCAGCGTGGGATATGTGACATTCTAACACATTGATTATGAGTTCCAGTGAGAGACAAGTGGGGACAGAGAGAGGATAAAAACTCATCTGTGTGTGTCTGTGTGTGAGTGCGTGTGTGCAGACTCGCACAAAAAGAAGACACACCCACTCCTACAGCTCACACTTTCAGGCAGGGTGACAGGTCATGAAAAGAAGGAATGCTGCGAGAGACATTTATCAGGATCAGAAAGATGAGGAATGATAACAACAATCAGGACGGGGAGAAAAGAAGGAGAAGGTAACAACAGGTTTGGTTTCAGGGAAATTATTCTGATGAAAGCTCACATGACAGGCTGGGACTGATCGAACAAAAGAGCAGGTGAGAGGAACTTCAGTCTTAAGAAAAGCAACAGAAACATGCTCTGAGCAGCCTGAGGACAGGGCTCAGAGTTTATTATATGATTGTATCTCTTACTTGGCTTCAATAAACTCAACCTCTGTGGAACATAAGAATACTATCAATCAATCACTCTTTATTTATGAAGCACTTTCCACACACAAAAGGGAGTAACAGTGTTTAACAAACGGAAAATTTATGACAATAATAATATAAATTGTGGAGCTGCATGAGCAAAGTCTCTTACATGTTGCTGACATGACAAGGAGATCCCACTGAGATGTTTTATAGGTGGTACAGTGGAGGAGGGGGGGGGGGGGGGGGGGGGGGGGGGGGGCATTATGATCTATTTTTTTCCTTCAATGGAACAATGGCACAAACAGGTGTGCAGAGGGGTTAAACGGCAACTGGCTATGTGGAGATGCTTTTATCATTCATTTTTTCTTGCCTAGTAGGGAAGAAAAAAAATCCATTGGTAGAATAACCTTTAGGCACAAAATGTTGCTGAGCCCAAACCTGAGCAACTGCAGCAACCCCAGATTACAGCACAGGTTCGTACAGTAGGCACTACGCATGATGGGTGCATCACTTCACCTGCCTCTCTTCTTACCCTGATGCGCCCAAGACGATGTTTTCCCACCATCCTTCTAGTTTTTATTAATATGTTAAACTGTTCTCAAGCTAATTTTAGTAGTTTCTGTATGAATCTCCTTAGATGTTTTCTCTGCTTGATGCCACAATGATTTGACCTTTCTTAAACAAACTAAAATCTTTTTTACACGACCACAGGATGTGTCTTTCTTTAACCCTCTGATGCATGAATTATCAAAGTCAGTGTCCGGATTTTTCCCTTGAGTGTTTTTATTTGTCTTAAAGCATGAAAAAAAGTTTCCTATTTTCTATTTTTTTCCCCCAAATATTTGTTACTGAGCATTCAACTTAAAACAGTGTGAACTTAATGTAAATATGACTTTTTTTCTTTTTCTTTTTTACTTCTTTTCTTTTTTCTTTTTTTCTTAAGGCATGAAAAAAAAAGTTTTACATTTTTCTATTCAAATATTTGTAACTGAGCATTCAAGATAAACGGTGTGAACTTAATGAAAATATGACCTTTTTGGGCAATTTCATGACTAATCTTTTTAAAATGCGAAACATTTTAACTTTCTTTCATCCATTTTAACACTGAATAATTTATAGTTTATAAGCTTTTTCACCCTCAAATGTTTGTCTATACATTTTTTTAAAATATAAATATGTTCAGAAAAAAAATAAAAACATTTTTTTAAGGCCCTAAGAAGAAAGAAAAATCCTGATAAAATGAAAGCAATATTCCTAAAATTTCCACAAAGTATATTCTCGCTTTGAACGTGTTTCCATTGAAGGTTGTTCTTGGCAGGAACGTCGTAACTCTCGTCCAATATCATCCCATGAGATTTCACTGCTGGAAGATGGACGCTCATGTTTTATTTATGTTTATGTTTTTCTGGAAAATAATTGTGAGAAAAGTCTCCATCTCCTCCTCTGTCCAAAAGTAGCGCATCATGTTTACTCACAGAGAAGTGATCATGTGACCAGGTACGTCACGATTTGTGATGTATAATTGCATAAAAAGTGTTTCCATTGCGCTTTTGTGATATACTTGAATGTCGAAAACATCTGAAAAACCACCTCATGAAACTTTTCATTGATATTTTGGTGCTTTTTCGAAATTCATTACCATTTTTTCATAGCGCTATTTAAATTTTGCGCATATCCAAGGGTAATGGAAACGCACCTACAGGCTAATATGAATTTCCACCACATGAACCACTGAATTTAGGAGTAAATAATTATTAAATAGACGTCCACTGTAAGAAATGAGAAGTTACTCGTTGCATCAGCTGGGGTCAAATAACTTTAGAAAAATGGGCCATGCAGTAATGAACCAATAGGAGGCTTGTACCTAATTGCTTAGTTAAATCAAGGTGTTGACTTTTCTTTTTCTTTTTTTTTTTTTTTCTTTTTGTCAGTGTGACAGAGTGGCTCCGTCACCGGCAACTCTCAGCGCACACGCACACACACACACACACCTACACCTGCAATCATAACAATCTCCTCTCAAAACATATTAAATTCACTTTCTTCCTTTGCAAACTGTACCAGGGGTGCGCAACTGGGCAGAGCTGCTGTACACATTCATACATACACACACACACGCAACAGGTGTACTTAGATTTTTGGGGTCACATGGGTAGGTTGATTGATTGTTTTCTCGTTTTGATGATTAATTGGTTGCTTACTGTGTTTATTAATTGTTTATGAGTTCAAAATCTTCTGTTTAAATTGAAAGTATTACTGTCTGCCTGTGAGAATTTAAAGCGGGGTATGGTTGCCCCGAAAGGGAAGATTTTTTTTTTGTATTTTTTTTTTTCTGTGAGCCTGGAGGGAGGGGCTTGGAGCATTTAAAGGGGCTGCCTTGGCTAGGCAGCTCAGTTGAGGTTTTGGAAGTCATGGTACTGGTTACAAAGCAGGTAGCAGGAGCAGCTCTCTTGACAGAAACTGTAGTATTGTTGGTTGTTTTTTCCCCTATCATGGGTGATTTTTCTTTGATTATTTTGTTTGTTTGCACTTGTAAATATTACCCTCACTGTAATAAAGTCACCTTTCTTATTCTGACAACGTTGCCGACTACCTTTTCTTTTTGGTAGTTTGTTTTTTTTGCCCTTGTTTGTTGCTTGGGCTGGAAAGAACCCCGTCAAAGTGTATTTGTACAGTGTAAGTAAGCAACATTTTGCCATCAGGTCACACAGCATCTCTAATGTCTTTAACTTGCTGATTTTGTAACATAGAGAAGTGACAATAAGTTGATTGCCTTTTGTTTTGTCTAAATTAGTTTAATAAAGAAAACTGTGTCAATAAAAGCCTGTAAAAAAAAAATCAATCTGAGTTTGGTGTTAAAGTGTAACATCCCCTCCAGCGGTGGTCAGCGCTGACTCTGGAGCAGCAGCAGTCATAATGAACCTCAGCAGTGTTTCCACTCATACCTCAATTATAGCGAGTGTGTGTGAGGGCAGCAGCACGTTTCCACTGCTGTAAACTATATAGGATGAAAACAGCCTCTCTGCCGCGTACATGAGGCACAGTGGGCGGCTCTGTTTGACCGCTGAAAGCCATGTTGGAGGGATGTGACCTGCATACATATACTTTAGTAACATGTCTCCACCACAGAGGCAGGAGGAGGAGAAGGAGGAAGAGGAGGAGGAGGAGCGCTGCCATCAGCATGCCTGTGCACGACTCAGATTGGAGCTCACTCCACTGGTGCCTTAAGTCATCAGATCCAGAAAAGAGAGAAGAAAAAAAAAACACACAGCTGTAATTCTGGAAGGATCACCAAGCCCTGACAAGAAACTGAAGAGGCAATCAACACATTTAAAAACACTTTTCTGCACTGTATCGCACTCGGTGTAAAAGTTTGGGAGCGAGAGACTAATGGGATTATCATGAATGTCGTGTGGTGATGTGGCAGCTACACTGATGACTAGCCCAAGGGTGTGGAAAAACAATTATTGTGCACAACCACCATGGGGAAAGAGGCTGCCGCTTTTTTAAAAAGCAATGCATTTTTTTCCCCCTCCCTCATCTTCATAAACCTGCATGCAGAGCGCTGCTTCAGAGGCGGCGTGCTTTAAGAGCTGTCACAGGACGTCACTCATGTTTTAGCAGCTCCTGACAGGTCCGGCGTTTTCCCCCCTCCGGCCACAAACATGTCGAGCAGCTAAGTTATAATAACGCTGGTGGCTACTGTAAAATTGATGAGCTGTTAAAGTGACTTATTATGATTTCAGGTGCCTTATCTATTATGTCAAGGGAAGCGGAGTTCAATTTAACGGCAAATATAACTTAACAACAGCTCCGCTCCATGAAGTGCGTTTTTCACACTTCCTTTGTGATGCGGTGGCTATTATTAAGCAAAGCTCCCGAAAGCAGGAATAAGAGCAGCTCTTGTTCTGTCTAATCCACCCAGCGATGCTCCGATACGTCCTCTCCTTTCCTCTTTTGTGTGTCGGAGTGGCAGTTTCGATTTCACATGTTGAATCCGACACGTAAGAAGATGTGAGGCACAATTGTTTAGAGATTTAATTATCTGATAGCATTGTATGAAGTATGGCTTTTCCAATTATTGTAAATTCATGTGCTGCCCCGTCTTGTCGATCCTGACTGAGGTTAGCGCTCCCTCAGCCTCTCAGAGCATCTTTTGGATCATAAACTGATCTTTATCGCCGTCTCACTCTGTGTCTGTCGTCCACATCCCCGTACTTATCCTCATCGTCACAAATCATACTGTCACTTTTTTATTGCCTCTATCTTTTGACTCTACATCCTCCGCTTGCCTCGGGTCATTCTTTGAAATAAGACAAAAGTATGAATGTCTGATCTCAGAGGAGCAGAGTGAGGATATTGTCATGTAATTTAGACCGAGAGGAAAACTCTGACCTGCTGGAGACTCAAACAAATTAGAGTTTTGAGAGCTGCAAACCTGCTCTTTAGTGTTAGTATCCCTCACAAACTTTTCTAGTTAGTGAGAATGAAACCACGACTAGACTGAAAGCTAAGCACAAGCATTGATACTCATAATTATACAGCATCAATGGCAAGAGTTAAATACTTGACCCTGATTGGTCAAAACTCAACAAAAACAGTGGCTGATTTACAAAAGTAAACCAACACCAGGATCAATGGAGCGCTGTTACTCCAATAAACGGTCTCAATTCAGGGGCTGCAGCCTTCATAGCCTTCATGGCCTGTGTGGACCGCGAAGGCCGGACTAAATTGAGACAGTCTGGTCTATGGAGCATTTCCTGTTTGTGTCACACAGCCCCGCCTTTGTTGCTTAGCAGCAGTTGAACATAGTGCAGAAGTGGAAATGGAGCCAGAAAGTTTGATAACATTTTTCGTTTTTTATGATTTATTACAGCAGGAGGTGTTTCACTACCAGGGTTGACGTGTGATGAACTTGTTGAAAATAAAATAAAGGGAGAG
The DNA here is from genome assembly GCA_008086565.1 of Thalassoma bifasciatum. Taxonomy (NCBI): domain Eukaryota; kingdom Metazoa; phylum Chordata; class Actinopteri; order Labriformes; family Labridae; genus Thalassoma; species Thalassoma bifasciatum. The sequence continues at coordinate 3,906 of RPOG01006145.1, read as the reverse complement.
AGAGAAACAGGCGTTAACGTTGCTCTGTAGTGACATATAACCTAAAGGTCGTGCAGTATGACAGTAGAATTTTTAGCTGTTTTTTTGCAAGTTTTTTTCAACTATTATCGTTGCTTTTACTTAAAAAGAGGGTCTGGGGCGCAGATGGCCGAGTGGATATGGCCGTGCACCATGAGGTTCGCCCTCGAGCAGGTGGCCCAGGTTCGATTCCCGCCTGTGGCCTGTTTCCCGCATGTCATTCCCCACTCTCTCCCCCTTTCCTACTCTATCCACTGTCCTCCTCTGTCCAATTAAAGGCAGAAAAGCCCAAAAAGTATCTTAAAAAAAAAAAAAAAAAAAAAAAAAAAAAAAAAAAAAAAAAAAAAAAAAAAAAAAAAAAAAAAAAAAAAAAAAAAAAAAAAAGAGGGTTTGAATGATGCTTGCGACACTAACAATAATATTGATACATTAAAAAATTATATATTCATCTGTAAGTGGCTGACTTGAGAGATAAATGAAAATACATTGTCGGCTTCCTACATGTAGAATCTAGTTTGTAATAAATTCCCTCAATTTATCTTTTGTAAATAGTTCCTTTCTAATTCAATATAGATATCTGTAAAAAAACAAAATTGAATAATATCGAACATTTTTTTTGAATAATGTGTTACATTTTAATTGATTTAAAAATTTATCATAAATGAGAGAGAGGAGGTAAGTAAAAGTAAAAGAAAAAAATTGAGAGAAAAGAGCCATAATAAACACATATAAAGGTAAAAAATATCCATGATTTAAATGGCGTAAACCTGATTAGTGCCGGGTACTTCTTGTACAATTGCGTTTAAGCTCCAGTTCAAACTTCTTCTAACTTCCTTCACTGAGTTTGGGGCAGAAAGTTTTTCAACAGCATAGAAACAAACATTTTACAGCAACAACAGAACTCCTCCAGGATCCAAATCCAGCCTTTGAAGGTTCAGCCCCTGAATTGAGACACAGCCATAGTCTGTATAAACAATGGACGCCATGACAGTCTGCTTGAGCTGAGGTCCCCACAAAAACTGTCTCTTAATGTACTCCAGATTAGAGGTGGTAAAACTTAAAAAAAATTATTACACCTCGTAGAAATGTTTCTCACATCCTTACGCTGTAATGATATGAAGATGTTGTTTGGCTGCATTGTGTTCAAGTCTTTTTTTTCTGAGGAGTTGGTTTTTCGTTGGTTATTCGACGTTAAAAACCCCGGGTCATAATTTTCGTTTTACGATGGTTGACAGCCGCCGTTTTTTGTGTAGTTTTTATTAGGGTTATACGAAAGAAAGCCAAAAAGAGATTGGACCTTTGAAAGAAAATAAACATATATGTCTCTTTTTTTTTTTTATTACCCAGCTCCACCAAAATTCTCTACTGTACAGACTCTGGCTGCACAATGACGGCTCCTGTAACTGGGTCCTTTTCTTTTTTCACTTCAAAACCATCCGACAGTAAAAGGCGGAGCCACACTGTCCCTTCTATACACAGTCTATGGTTATTCCAGGGAGAAAACTGAGAAAATATCTCATTCCCAGAATACAATTACCTCGCTATTCTCTTGTGCACACAAATTTGTTTTTTTTAATTGATTTATGCAGGTAACAGGGTGAGAGCAGGGGGTGACATGGGAAATAGAGGTTGCAGGCTGGACTTGAACCCTGATCTTAGCCTCAAGGGCTGAACGACCTAACTGTTAGTCCATGTGACAAGTTTTCATATTGTGCATGGATCAATTATCCTGTGGAAGCAAATTTTCTTATTCACCAACTTACAGCTAAAGTAAACTGGTTTTGTCAGTTTATTGTATGCAAGATGGATCTGGACAGGAAGTAGTACCTGGTGTATTTCAGGTGTTTAAGTCTCCGTGAGAACTGTTTGTTCTGTGTTGGTTGCAGCAGCACCTTTGGCTGGAATCTGCAATGTTTTTCAAGGATAAAGTCTTTGTTTCCCATGAGCAAGATCCTCCACTATTCTAAGTGCTACTCTACTCAACTTTTCTTTGTTCAGGAAAACTGTTCCCAAGGTTGCAAAGCGATGAGGTAATGTATTTATTCATACTAAAGCCACACTATTGTTTGAAAGTTGAAAACAATTAAACTTTTTAAACTCAGTTCGTAGTTTTGCATCCAGAAGGTGACAGAATGTTTAGTGTAACTCACAGCCCAGTGCTCTGAGATGTATCGGTAACGTTAGTGAATCCTGGTTGTGTCCTACCAGTGCTCATGTACCAACTGGAGCCTCACCAAGCAGAGCAAACGTAACCTGGCTCTTCATTTTACTGATAGACTCTCAGGTTTGAACAGATCATTGCAGAATAACTGCTGCATGTGGACAAAAATGAACATTATCACAAACAGCTTAACCTCTATTTGAACCTGTGCTCTATCACTATCCTCTTTAGCTTTCTTCTGCTGACCTCCTCTTTCTGCTTGACAATCCAGCTCCAGCGTCCACCAGTACTACCAAGTAAATACAAGCCTGCTAAACTTTATCGGCTCGTGTCCTGTCAACAAAATGACTTTTGGTCTGTTTGTTGTTGATGTATTTTGTGCAGATAATCTTATCTTGGATTGAGAATTATGAACAGGCAAATATATAAAAGTGGGGCTATTACAATATTGATTGAACAGTCCTCACACGGCATTAAATATCTTGTGCAAATCTTTTTGTGAACAAAATAGACATCTTCTTGCAGTACAGAAATTAATCTGTGCACAATATCATTAATTGCTCCTGCAAGCTGTTAAAAAAGGAATCCCTGGATTGACATAATTTATGATATGTTTAAGATGGAAAGGATTACCTTTGTACGGAAGAGGATTAGGGCCACTGAGAAAAAAAAAATCTAAAAAAAAAAAAAAGTCAGAATTCTGAGAAAAAAGTCAGAATTCTGAGATTAAAGTCAGAATTCTGAGAAAAAAGTCAGAGTTCTGAGATTAAAGTAAGAATTCTGAGAAAAAAGTCAGAATTCTGAGATTAAAGTCAGAATTCTGAGAAAAAAGTCAGAGTTCTGAGATTAAAGTCAGAATTCTGAGAAAAAAGTCAGAATTCTGAGATTAAAGTCAGAATTCTGAGAAAAAAGTCAGAATTCTGAGAAAAAAGTCAGAATTCTGAGATTAAAGTCAGAATTCTGAGAAAAAAGTCAGAATTCTGAGAAAAAAGTCAGAGTTCTGAGATTAAAGTCAGAATTCTGACTTTTTACTCACAATTCTGACTTTTTTTTTTGGGGAATTTTTTTTTTTCTCAGTGGCCCTAATCCTCTTCCGTACCTTTGCTTTGAGATTGAAACAGGAAATTTTTTCGAATAGATGGGAAAGATGGATAAGGTTTGTCACAACAATACGACCATCATTGGTCTGAAATTGATTTCTGTGTCCCCCCTTTTTTTTTTTTTTTTAATTTCTTGAGGGGTTTGGTCTTTGTAAAATTTTAAGAATTTTTAAAAAAGGAGGAAAGGGAGAGAAGAAAAAGAGGAAAAGAAAAAGAGAAAAAAAGGAAGGAGGGAAGGAAAAGAGAGAAAGGGGAGAAAAAAAAAAAAAAAAAGTTGAATTTTATTTTACTTGGAATAAGTGGCTTGAATTTATTACCCCATTAAGAGAAGACTTTGTATGACTCCACCATGGTTTGTGCCCCTTTAATCCCCCGAATGACACAATTTTAATGTAAACCCCCTTTGTTTCTTTTGTTCCTAGTTTGGTTTCTTGTGTGAGACGTAGACATATGTGGATGTTAAATGAATATTTTGAATGTAAACAGAGATAATGAATGTGTACAAAATTTTGTGAGAAAGGTCAGAAGATGTGTAAAATTCTACATATGCGTAATATATCAAAAACTGGAAAAGTACTGTGAAAAAGAAATGTTTAATTGTATGTCAAAGAAATGATCTTTTTGGTC
>RPOG01006144.1:0-11486 GCA_008086565.1 Thalassoma bifasciatum | reverse complement strand
GCAACCAAATATATGAAAATATATTTATATGTTCCTGTTATTTTTTCTGTGTGAAATTATTGGCAAGTATCTCTCAAGTGTCTGTAGTGACTCATACATTTTCATTTTGTGTGTTTTATTTCTTTTATTTGTGAATAAGATAAATAATTTGATGTTAAAATAACATTTCACATTATTACATTGGTTGTACCACCTGACATGGAAATTGTTCCAGTCACCAATGAAGTGAAAAAACCTTTTTTATCAGTATTTCAGAGAAATCTACAAACTTTTCCACTTGGTCACAAATGTCATTTGGGCTCCTCTGGCTGATGCAGTTTCCTGTTTCCTGTTTTATTCTCTTCACTTTAAAATAAAAGTCTAATGTTACGCTTGCACCACCCTGACATTTGACAAGGTGAAAATTACGGGACAAAAGTTTTTTAAATTTCTCAACAGCTTTAAAATTCTTTTTATTTGCAAGGAAGGTTTTATTTAAAAAGGTTCAAGCATAAAATAATGCCACTGTATTTTTAATTTCCATTTCCAATAACTGACATTCAATTTTTAGAGTTTAATTACTGTGGATACTTGTCAGGACGGTTGCACCACCTGACATTTTGGGGGTTTGAGGAACCAAAACACAAAAAAACATGTTATATTTTAATAGTTTAAAGATGTGTTCAAATAACACAGGTTTCATAGAATAAAGAAATACATGTGATGAAATACTCAATTCATGATAGAAGGAAATATTGCACTCGGACACAAAAAAAGGGACGTCACGTCATTGACACAAATACATACACGTGAGACCATTTCAAAGTCTGCAGAGTTTTTCTGAAGGACTATATGAGACAACTTTCTGTGTAAACACTTCTTTATCCTGTATTAGCAGAATGAGATAGTGATCTAATTGAAACAATGGGAAGTGTTCAGTGTGAAAACAGGCTCATACTTGATAGCGCTTGTGGAGTGTGTTAATATGCGACACAATCAGGCCTGTAAATTAGACTTCAGTGTTCCTCTAACTGCATATCTGTGGATTTTGGACCAAAAGTGATCAAAGTGAAAACAAAGTAAAGAGATTACACTGATTTCTTTGGTCCATCCCATTACTAGGTATCATGAAGCAGGTGTTCAGTGTTGTGTGTCTGATGACACTGTGAGAGTAACCTTCCTCACCCTCCCTGTGAGGATGAGTGGAGAGAAGTGAAGCTATAGAGCTAATGTGGCTCTTGTAATTTGTGATATTACTTTTTTGCACTGTGGTGTTGAGATTATTTTGAACAATAGGATATAACCTTAATGAAAAGCGTTTTAAGCTAATGTAATGATCAATAATTGGAGAATTTATGGAGGGTGGATGAGTGAAAAGTAGTCATCCGTGAGAGAAAATCAGCCAAATAATGTCTGTGAGAGGAAATAAGGATGGAATAATTCACTCTTAATGTCTGTCTCTCTATGTTATCTCCTCTCTTCTGCATTTATTTATGAGGATTCAGGTAAGAGCACAAATGATTGGAGGAAACTTGCAGTGAAGGGAGAGAAAGAGGAGGAAAGAGACAATATGTGTTTTAAAATTCTACTCGTTTTTGTTGTCATCCCACAGCAATGTGTCACTGTCAAATGCTTTATCTGTCAGCTGCACTCTCGCCCACAGACAGCCCTGGGCCTCGCGGGAGACTTCACGGTGGCTTTTTTTTTTTTTTTCTGCATTCCCCCATGTCAGCCTGTGGCAGGTGTGGAGTCATCACAGCTCTATTAGCTTCACTATGGCAATGAAAACACATTAACCCGCTCCTCTGAGGACCAGGCTCATTACCCTGCTGGGACTTCCAGGAGCTTCTTAGACTCAGACGGAACAGGGGAGCTCCTAAAGGGTACCAGAGGACAAGGCTCCTCTAGAGGCACTGAAAAACTCAACAACACAGTCCAGGAGGCCCATTTGCTTCCGACTCAGATTAAAGAAGGAAGTGTCTTAATTTAATAGCTTTAGACCAGGGGAACCAGGATCTTACTTTAGTTCTAACATAATAATTAACCCCTTGAGATAAATACTTTCCAGATGTAAAATAAAAGGAAATTTGGGGTTGGGGCTATCAAACTAAACTTTTCTTATTGGGGGAGCAGTTACAACCCCCAACTGAAGAGTTCTGAAGTCCCATCAATGAGTCTGGATCTATATCCTATTGAACATCTATAGTGAGATCTCAAAATTGCTGTTGCAATAAGGCAACCTTCAAATCTGAGAGACATGGAGTGAGTCCAAGGGTGAATTCCAATTCCTGTCTTAACCCTCAATCTCATAACACGCACTCCCGCGAAGTGTAAGTACTGTCCCGATTCTCAGAATGTTAAGGTTGAGGGGTAAGACTGAGGCTGTATATCCCTCAATACTGAGATTCTCCGACACCACCCTTGGGAGCAAGGGACATCCAGAATGCATTGCGTATTTTCAGTAAATAAACATGGCGTCTAAAGTGGCAGAGAAGGCGAGCTACAAATATAGTATTTCCTTTGTTAATGGAGATATAAATATTACGAAAACCATTGTATTATCTTAGTTTAGACCCATTTTATGGATTATTTACCTCGTTGTTGCAGAACATTTATTTTTATTTTACGATCTTTTGTCAATAGCGTCCGGTGCGGACAAGCCATGTTGCTTTCGTTTAAGTTAGTAAACGTTACAAAATGGTCATTTTTCTCCGTGGTAATGTAATTGTTTTATCAAGATAACAGCCTATATAACATGCTTGTGCTGATAATGGTATAAGATGACCGGGCTAATGTCATCTCCTGTAGCCGCAGAGTTTTGTAACGATAGTTATAGCTGGTGTTTACCTTTCAATAAACTATGGTATGCTGTGACAGCTGAATATGTCCGTGGTTGTGTTATTTATACAGATATTTTTTTGATAACGCTAACCGAAGGAATAACTGACAGACAGTCCACAACAATTTCATTTGCATTTAAGGGGTTTCCCATTTCTAAGTCACAAGATAGCCCTTAGCACTTGGTTTTGAGGGCGACTAAGATTGAGGGTTGAGCTTGAGGGTTAAGATTGAGGGTTAAGAAAGGAATTGGAATTGGGCCCAAAATTCCATCTGAGAGGTGTAAGAAACTTGTTGATGGTTACAGGAAGTGATTAGTTTCCAAAGGACTTGAAACCAAATCTTGAGTTGAGGGGGCCAACAATTTTGTTTGGCCCATTTTTTTGTGTTTTGTGTAAAATTGTGTCAATCTTGGCTTTTTTCTTCAGCTTTTTTGTATTTCTCCAATGCACATCAAGGAAACAAACACATTTATTCCAAAAATATTGGTAATTGCATCAATTTCTGGGAGGAATTGTATATTTTCTTTTAGAAAAAACCCAAGAGTGCCAATACTTTTGTCTATGATTGTATATATACAGTATACACACACACACATAGCTGGAAACTAACCACCATACATCAAGTGTGTCCTAGTTTGTTTTGATATGCATGAATATCTCACAAATTAGTATCAAATGACAAGCTTTTAACTTTGATTGATATACATCTGATATTTTAGTAAGTAGCTGTTAATTTTAGCTGCATTTAAATAACATAGAAAAGAACACATTCCCTATGAGGGAGGGTGGCAACCCAGTGCTCTGTATTGTACAGCCTCCATAGGCCATAAATTCAGTGGATCTCTCCTGTCTTCATGCTTTAGACAGAAGAACAATCTGGTGCATCAGCTTTGACACTGGTGCTTCTCTACTTCAAAGTGACAGTGTTGTTAATCCTTCAGCACATTTACAATGTGTGTGTCATTTCAGGGACTCTGTAGGAGAGAGGGATAGCATCGATATAGAGATGTAAAGTGATAAAACACCCTAAATAAGTCTAAAAATACAATAGATCTTAAACCTTATTAATTGTCATGCAGATTTTAACCATGTGATGTATGAAAGTCAGTATTATCTTTACTTGTGTATGTCCAATCCATTTACCCCCCCCACCCCCCACCCCATCCCCCCAAAAAACAACCCAAAAGTGATTAAAGACTTACACAATTCCAATTGTTTCATTTACACTCACCCACTGTGCTGCTACAGCGGTCAGGGGTCAACAATTGTATGGCCATCCAGGTGAATCACCTGCCCATAAAAACAAGGTTCCTACCTTATAAAGACTTTGGCCCAATTCCAATTCCTTTCTTAACCCTCAATCTTAACCCTCAAGCTCAACCCTCAATCTTAGTAGCCCTCAAAACCAAGTGTTAAGGGCTATCTTGTGACTTAGAAATGGGAAATGCAAATGAAATTGTTGTGGACTGTCTGTCAGTTATTCCTTCGGTTAGCGTTATCAAAAAAATATCTGTATAAATAACACAACCACGGACATATTCAGCTGTCACAGCATACCATAGTTTATTGAAAGGTAAACACCAGCTATAACTATCGTTACATAACTCTGCGGCTACAGGAGATGACATTAGCCCGGTCATCTTATACCATTATCGGCACAAGCATGTTATATAGGCTGTTATCTTGATAAAACAATTACATTACCACTGAGAAAAATGACCATTTTGTAACGTTTACTAACTTTAACGATAGCAACATGGCTTGTCTGCACCGGACGCTATTGACAAAAGATCGTAAAATAAAAGTAAATGTTCTGCAACAACGAGGTAAATAATCCATAAAATGGGTCTAAACTAAGATAATACAATAGTTTTCGTAATATTTATATCTCCATTAACAAAGAAAATACTATATTTGTAGCTCGCCTTCTCTGCCGCTTTGGACGCCATGTTTATTTACTGAAAATACGCAATGCATTCTGGATGTCCCTTAATCCCAAGGGTGGTGTCTGAGAATCTCAGTATTGAGGGAGATACAGCCTCAGTCTTACCCCTCAACCTTAACATTCTGAGAATCGGGACAGCACTTACACTTCGCGGGAGCGCGCATTTTGAGATTGAGGGTTAAGATTGAGGGTTAAGACAGGAATTGGAATTCACCCTTTGACTAACTACCTCAATCTTATTCATAATCTACTCCAACAGTGACGTCGCTAAATTGGCAACACTGCTAACAGGCTAACTGACTGCCGTGCTGCACATCCCAATTCTGCTCCATCTTCTGTTATTTTTGCTTAATTGCCTTGGTTTCATATTAGTGCCCTCTACTGGTGTGACAGTGTGTTGCAATTACTTTCATTTTCTGTGACAAAACCTCTTTCTCATAACTTTCAGATTTCCAGCTTTTCTTCTCAAATTTCCTCCAACATTTTTGTGTCTAAAAAATGTATTTGTATTTTTTTATCATGTGAAACTGTTCAAACTATTTTTTTCATAACCTGTTTACATCATGACCCTCCTGTCAGATTTGTGCGCAGTAAAAAGCTTCTTGTTGGAGAGATCTTTACTGTGATACCATTGGTGCTTCAGATTGTTGCGTTCTCTGAGAAAATTACACAAACCCTGAAGAGCCCTTGTGGTTTTTATCGTCCTCCTCTCTGAATCATGTGACCTGCCTGAACCATCCTCCTTGACTCTCTTTAATATTCAGCTATCTAGATATAAAAACATCCTTACCTTGATGCTCGTTGCTCACATTTCTCTTACCTCTCCTTCCAGCACCTTTCACTGTAGAGAAACATGGATGTATTTGGGGTCTTACAGCTCTGACCTTTGTTCCTATCATAAAGTGTCTCGGACAGAGATTAAAGACGGAGCTCTATCCGTCTGACTATCTGTCAAAAGTCATTGCCACTTGCTGGATTCTGATGGACCGGAGGGGATTGCTTTTATTATGTTCCTGCAATAAAAAACAGATTATGGAGTTAAGTGTTAAGTGCTACTTCAGTGATTTAGTGGAGCACTTTCATAAAGTTGTGAGGCTCAGAGGAGACAGACGCGGAAAAAGAATGACCATCAGTAAAACATTGTGGCAGACAAATCACAGCTTTTTGTGGACAGAGTGTTTCAGTCTTTGTCTGGTAGCCTCAGATGTTACTTTCCACATCATACAATGGAGCTACAGACTTCGAGCAATGCCCCAAACAATAAAAAAGGTAATAAGGATGAGCTCATGTAAGGTGTTTTTAACTGATAGTAAAATAGCTTATACTCTCCGATTCATTCTCTCTTGACCAACCTTGGGTCATTCTCACACACCCATAACTATTAGTGCCACGAATATTAATAAAGACTTAACAGTCTTCATTACGCTCGCTACACATTAAACAGCCTTGTGATAAAGCGATAAAAATAATGAGATGAAGACTAACAGTTTATCTTTCTTTGATGTTAAACAAAGGATAGGCTTAAGATCCTGTTAAAAATGGTTTACGTGTCTCGAGTTACCTTAAAAGTGCACAAAATAGCTTGTCAGTTACCCTCATGCAAATATATTGGCTGTTTCCCAAACTAATTTGGTCAAAATTCAGTCTGTAGTAGGCAGAACATGTAAACTTGTGAGATCTGGAGTGAACTAAAAATTCCCCGATATGTGAACTATCATGACCTACTGGAATAAATCAGCACAACTACAACACAACACTAATTTTAGACGGTCTGTGAATGAGAAGTGAAGTGACACGAAGAAACATCTGCAAATCTGCTCACTTCATAACATGGAAGAGGTGTTTACTCCTACAAAATACACCAAAGCTGAAATGTGGATGCAGTTTTTCCATCAGCTGTTAGAAAAAAAAAATCATTTGGTACCAGTTTTATTTCAATAAACAATAACTTTTGGTGTAAGATTAAAGATTAAATAAGGTGATTTTTGCTGTAAATTTCATCAAACTGAAATCTCCCCCTGAATGTGTTGTTTTTCTAAATGAATGTAAAATGTTCCTTGAACCACTGAAAATAACAAACAGACCAAAAACACTCAAAACACACAACTACTATTCCCTTCCCTTGCTTAATTTTATGTATTTATTTTACTCTATATTTTATTAACTTCTAATTTAACTTATCTGGTTGTATTGCTCCTGGAACTCTACCACATCACGGCACATCATCTGAACCCCTTCTCTTAAGCTCGGGCCTAGCACCACTTAGCATTGACATGCTATGGGCTGCTAACAGCTGCATAGCTGTATGGGTCAATGAGAAATAGAGGGTCTAAAAACGTATTTTTGAAAAGTTATTTGAAAATGGATAAAAAACATATTTCTGAGTGAAGAATTATGTTTTCTATCAGATTTCAGGAGTTGACCAACATTTCAAAGATTTTAGGTTCATAATTTTTTAGTATTTTTAATTTGAGCACCCAAAAATGTCAGGTAGCGTAACCAAATATATGAAAATATATTTATATGTTCCTGTTATTTTTTCTGTGTGAAATTATTGGCAAGTATCTCTCAAGTGTCTGTAGTGACTCATAAATTTTCATTTTGTGTGTTTCATTTGTTTTATTTGTGAATAAGATAAATAATTTGATGTTAAAATAACATTTCACATTATTACATTGGTTGTACCACCTGACATGGAAATTGTTCCAGTCACCAATGAAGTGAAAAAACCTTTTTTATCAGTATTTCAGAGAAATCTACAAACTTTTCCACTTGGTCACAAATGTCATTTGGGCTCCTCTGGCTGATGCAGTTTCCTGTTTCCTGTTTTATTCTCTTCACTTTAAAATAAAAGTCTAATGTTACGGTTGCACCACCCTGACATTTGACAAGGTGAAAATTACAGGACAAAAGTTTTTTAAATTTCTCAACAGCTTTAAAATTATTTTTATTTGCAAAGAATGTTTTATTTAAAAAGATTCAAGCATAAAATAATGCCACTGTATTTTTAATTTCCATTTACAATAACTGATATTCAATTTTTAGAGTTTAATTACTGTGGATACTTGTCAGGACGGTTGCACCACCTGACATTTTGGGGGTTTGAGGAACCAAAACACAAAAAAACATGTTATATTTTAATAGTTTAAAGATGTGTTCAAATAAGACAGGTTTCATAGAATAAAGAAATACATGTGATGAAATACTCAATTCATGATGTAAGGAAATATTGCACTGGGACACAAAAAAAGGGACGACACGTCATTGACCCGTATATAAAGAATGCTACCATAGTTACATGTAAGGCAAATACAGGAACGGAAAAAAAGAAAAACCCAGCAGCAGACACAACCACTTTGGTGTCCATGACTGAGAAATGAGGCATAAAAAGCAATAGAAAGCACACAATTTGAAGGTAAGTAGCAAGAAGAAAAGAAAGACAGAGTTGCTGCGTCAGCTGCTGCATTAAGTTTGAACACCAAATCTACTCTGTTGAACCTGCCTAGCTTCATTTAAAGTCCTCACTTGAAGCCATTTTCTCAACAGAAGTACAGACACTGACTGCCGGGGATCAAACTCTGGTCCACTGGATGTAAACCCTGTGATATGTTTGACATATCCGTCCACCCAGAATGTCCCTGGAGCAGACTGTTGCGCGTTATCTCAGCTGTGCCTCAGAGGCAGAGTGACTGGTTTTCTGACTGGAGGCTCTAAAGTTCGTCCACAGTCCCTGGCAGTCTTATGAAACGCTGCTGGGTACGACACAAGGCGCCGAAACTGTGGCTAAAGATGTGAACGTGTGTGAATGAGTCTACAAAGTTCCTGATGGGAAGTTTGCAAAGCACGTTCTACATGAAATATATGTATGAATGGTGAATGTCAAACATTGGTTAAAGCCCTCGAAGTCAGTGACTCTCAACCTTTGGGTCCAAAAGTCCTGATCCATGCCCTGTGATGCTAATCGACACACACTGTTTTAGAGTTCAGAAGAAAACCTGCTAAGTATTTCTTCACTAGAGCCCTGGTTTTTATGGGCTAATTGAACATGTTGAAACACAAGAAGGTCACTGACATCATGAAACATCTTTTTTCTCTGAGGACAAAGGAAGAAACAAAACCCAGTGCTTCATGGAACATTGAAACATGTCGTCCAAGTGATGATCTACACAAAATGAAGTGCCAAGATTACCAGATGTTTCCAAAATATGTGCCAACGTCTTGATACTTGCAGGTGTTGAGTCATGTCGAGGTAGGTGTTCTGGCTTTTCAGAGGAAATTACTGTCCTGTTTTTGTGAACTTTGAGCTGAAATGGCACCCTTACTTACCTGAAATAATTTCCCTGGAATCCTTGCTTCGGTAGTGACTCATCATGAAGAAGTGATGGTTAGTCTTGAAGCCAGACCAGTGGAGAACCACAAGTTTAAATGACCAGGTTATTACTAAAGCTTTTTTAAGGACATTAAATTTACTACTAATAGCTAATACCATGAACTTTTCAGAATGTAACCTAAAAACAAGCAAAAACGTACCAAAAAAGGTACTTAGTGTAACTGATAAACAGAAAAGCTTTATGCAGACGTTGCTGTTTCCTAAATTAATTGGGTATGGGACACAAGCTCAGGCTTGATCACCCTAATGACCATCTTTGATGAGGGTTTCTGGTATTAAAAGACAGAAACACCCCATGACTCAAAGGTTCACTACTGATGATATGTCCTGAAATTTACATCCTCCCTATGTCTAAGATACAGCTCCCATCTCTTTCATCAGCAATGCAAAACCTTGTGTGTACACCATCTATTGACACAAAAGACAGTTTAACATCATATCCCATGTGTCATGATTCTGGAGGGCTTTTTGTAACCCCCTGTTTTGGAACCAGAATGGGTCTAATAAACAAGGGGACAGCGTTAAATAAATACTACATTTGGAGAAGCATCTTTCAGCTTTTGGGCAGCCCACAGTTGGAAAACCATACAGAAAACATTAAAACTAAGTTCATATATTGACAAAGGAGAGTTTCAAACCATAATAAAGGACCAATTTGCATATGTTTGTAACTGTTTTTAAACCGTGCTCCTTTATTCTAGAGTGTCTATGTGCATTTTCTGTCTTTTGTCCCCATGCTTTTATTGTCTTGCAATTACTGTTTGTGAACACTCTAAAATATAATAAGTTGACTTTACTTAGAAAAAACATAAAAGTTGCTGCCTTAATAAAATTAATTTATGTTGAATTACATAACATAGATTTGATTCACTTATTTTCTGTGAGTTTGCAGTACTCAAATGAACTTAAATAAATTATATTATAGTAACTTATAAATGAAAAATCATTCCTCAGGTTGACCATGAGTGAGGAGGGCAGGCAGTGGACATGAGACCCTGCTGTACATGTATATATTACATAGGTAACACAGGCTGTTTTTGCCCTGGTATAGACTGGCTGTCTACGCTCTATGGCTTAGTCCAGCTGTCAATGGCATAGACTGGATGTCAAGGACATCAGTAAATGTCTTTTTTTTTCTGTAGAACTCTCAATGAAAGTTCCTGTGAATGTTTAGCATTAGCCTCCAACTTGAACAGGCATTTTCATTTGCCCACAAAAGCTGCTCATCATGTTCTAAGTGTTGAATCATGGTGTATGACTGTACATTATTGAAAAATGCGAGCAGAGGATGTCAGTCTACACCATGGAACATAAACAGCCAGTCCACACCACTAAACATAGGCGGCTTGTGCGTGATTCACCCATGTACAGCAGTGTCTCATGTCCACTGTGTGCCCTCCTCACTCACGGTTCCAGGGTTTGGTTATCAACTTATTTGATAGGTTACTGCCATGACATGAGTTGTCAGAAATTAGTTCTTTTCAGCTTTAACAACTTAAAATTTATGGTAAACTTTTCTCTAAAATTTGAGGCAGCAGTTTCCTACATTTTTTCAAGTAAAGTCAACAAAAGAAAGTTGTCTTTGCTAAGTTTAAGTGAGTAAACTCAACAGAATGAGCTAAAATAAGTTTAGGTTACTTTTATGTTTCAAGTAAGATTTACTATTACATTTTACAGTGAATGCACTCTTGAGGTTATTGTGAATGAGAGTATGCTCTGAATGGCATCTAGATATTGAATCAAGGTTGAATAAATGTGTTTGTTGTGTTTCCACTGAGCTGTTATTTTTGATAAGTTCGTGTTTGTGTAAGAATGGGATGTCCAGTCTAATTTCAGGGAGCTAAATGCTAACTGAAGTGCACATGCTACCACTGTTGATGTGTTTGTGAGTCTAGATGAGGTGCAGGGTGATGTCGGGGGATTTGGTCTTTAGAGAGCCAAGACACTGACTCCTTTCATAAACTCCACTCAGGTTTTTCTTTCAAATTGAACGTCTGTTGCTATTGAAAATAAATGCTGAGTTTGTTTGTGGTGAGATATTTTCAACAAATCCAGAACCCATTCAGCAGAGACCAGTGAGTGAGTAATGTAAATTCCAATTTCAGATGACAGGGAACAGCGAGCTGAATAATCCCACACAGAGAATTTCATGGATGACCTTTCCAGTCTCCAGCCTGAGCGTCAGTGATGTGAAAGGCAGATGGAAGAGAGAGTGATAGGGGTTCAGGAGGGGGTGAGCACTGCCCTGTGGCTCCTGCTCCTCTTAGGGTGCTATGAATCCTCACCGCCTCTTTAAGACATCAGAAGAGATGTGCTTAATTTGATAATAATC
>RPOG01006142.1:0-26200 GCA_008086565.1 Thalassoma bifasciatum | reverse complement strand
TCCTTTGAGTCACAGCGGCGTAGATAGCAACAAGGTAAGAGCGTGATGTGTGAGGTTAGCAACAAGTCCTCCAAACTAAATGCTTTTTTGTTTGTTTGTGTTTTTGATCAACTTTAAGTGACAACTATCTCAACATTTTCCTCCTCTTTGACTTTTTGGGAAGGACAACCTTAACGGTCGTAAAAAGAAGCTTAAAAAAGGGGGGTAACTTTGGGTTTTTCATGTTACTATTTAAGAATGAACCTTGAATAGCCCGTCGGCTGCCTGTCACAGCCGTGCACGTGTGCAGGGACCCCCAACTGTGACAGGCTGACAGTGACACGTTATAATCATGAGAACAGTTCTGTCCAATTTACGTTCTACCTGTGACCCTTCACCAAAAATAGATCAAACATCTGTTTTACGCTTGAAAGTAAACGTTTGGTACGAGGTACTACCTTTTTTTTGTCTGAAGGCAAAGTCACAGATTTTTTTCTTTTTCAACATGAACATACTTTTGAAGAAACGAATTGAGCCAGCTGTAGCAGCACTGCAGGTGAACTGCAGTTTGTGTGTGTGTGTGTGTGTGTGTGTGTGTGTGTGTGTGTCATCCTAACTATATGAGCCATAGCAATGCAGAAAGAGTCCACTAGTAGTGTGGGCTGTTCTGACTCATTTCAACACCTAATTTTTTTATTGCAGAAAGTGTTTTTCCTCCTTTTTTTCTACGTACTTTGAATTTTTTGAGGAGCTTAAATTAACTTTTTCTTCCTGTGATGAAAAGTGGCTTTTCTGTTTCCCTTTTTTAAAATATTAGTAATTCTGCCTTTCCAGGTTAGCCACTTTGTCCACATTTATCTATTACTATATCATAGATTGTGTTTCTATTTGCATAGAAACAAGAAAGTATTGCATATAACAATTTAAAAAGTCCCTTGAGGGAATAAATCAGTGCATTTTCATTTTGATTACATGCCTTTTTTGTGTTATGCAAAAAGATTAAGTTTATAAAAATCTGGAAACATCCATTGTAAAAGATGACTCATGTTAAATAATTTCTTGTTCATACACCTTTATTATGTTTCAGTACAAACAAATTGCAGTGTGGTCTTATTGTGAAGGAGAGTGTAACTATTATAAAGTAAATATTCCTTTTTAACCCTGTGATGCAAAGTGGTGGTAACTTTTGTGGGTAGATGTGTGATAACTGAACTGCACATCAGTCTGTTACAAGATTTTTTTTTTTCCACATGTGTTTTTATTCTTCTTGAGGCATGAAAAATAAAACCTCTTTTTTGAAAAGTTTCGACTTTTTTCAGAAAGTTGCACACATTCATAAGAAGGATGAAAAAGATAAAGTATTAAATGTAGAAGGGGGAAATGTGTTAAAAGGTGTTAAAAGTCAAGGCATGAAAATATATAACTTTTCATGGAATTGCAGAGAGAATATAGAGTTATGTCATTATGAGGATATCAAACTTTTGGAGAAAAAAAAGAAAAAACTTTTTTTTAACATGTCTCAACAAGAATAAAAACACTTCCGGTAAAATTTTGAGATGTTTTCAAAATGGATGCTCCAGAGGGTTAAACAGAGTATTTGCTTTTTGAAATATTCACTCAAATAAAGTCTGTAGCAAAAGAAAACCTACTCTGACATACATTTAACAATGTTTTACTCAAGGGTTTTTACACACAACAGTGGACCTTTTTGTTTCGGTTTTGCTCCCAGCACAGCAGCAGTGACCCCGCTGTGACCTGGTGGGTGGTCAGGTCTCAACATTGAAAGCTCTCCTGTCCAAAGCCAGGTGCCCGGGGTGAAATCACCAGGATGTAAGATGTTTACAGAAGAATAAACTGGGAAAAAGTCTTGGTGAAAAAAATCTTCTTGCTTGATTACAGTCTTCAGCATTTCTCTCTTTTTGCTTGAGGACCATCAGTGGAGGTCCTCGTCAGGTCATAATCATTAGCGGATTTCGGCTCGGGAAAAATCACTTCTTAATTTTGTGTTCAGGTCAGTGTCGGACTCAGATAATGTTCAAGGCAGCTTCCACGACTCTGCCCTGTGGTGGCAGGTAAGCAGGGTGCTTGGGTATGATGTAGTGAGCCCCAAACCAGCCGTGATGCAGGCTGATGGATCTCTCCTGGGGCCTGTTTCCATAAGGAAATAATGCGTTTTACACCCAGTAATCTGTCCATATATCACGGGCCTGATGTAATTAATACACGGCGAGGGAGCGATGGCGGGGCCGGATAACTCATTTCTCATGTGATGAAATCCAGGCACAAACAGGTGCACGCACGTTTACGTCTTTATATGCGCTCACACACTCAGACAAATACTCCGTCTAACACAGTGTCTCTGCGTGGACGATATTAGCGCCTGAAATATGTGAAGCATTAGTGTAACGGTAATGGAAGCGTTTATAATTCCTACCTTACGCAGAGTGATGGCGAGACAGAAAGAGGATGTAGTGAATAAAACAAATGACGGCTATTTAAGTAAGTCAAGGTTTGTAAAAGTCTCTTTCAGTGTCTTGCATCAGCACCTGGTCTGTGAGTTACCTCCTGCTGAAAGAACCGCATCATTTAATGTGGAAAAAGTGGAGTTAAAAACAGTCTCTCCTTGTTTGGAGGACAGGGACTGTTAGTGTGGTAAGTGAAGCTTATAAAGAACCTTTTGCCTGTTCTGACCTCCTGACTCCAACAGTGTACTATCACTGTTGTACGGCAAATCCATCATTACCCTCAGACACATCCAGAGCACAGGGCGAGACGCGAGCAGCGCTGCTATGTGGTGCTGATATCATCTCTGAGAGGAGGGAAAATAACTCACAGAAAGAGAGATATTCTTACGCTCCATTCGCTGCACATCTCCAAGACCACAGGTGTCATTTTTCATTGATTAAATACATTAATATATGTATATATGTGTTTCTAAACCCTACATCTTTTATTCTACTACTGTGTTTTATCACTGTAGGAAAGTCAGGTAAGGTATATGAATGTAAAGCCTCAGGAAACTTTGACTGTGAATGTGAAGAAAACCACACACACACACACACACACACACAAAAAAAATCAAATACAGTATAAATAAATAATTATCATGAAAAGTTATCAACAGAGAAGATGAGAATCTAACAGACAGCACTTTCAGGGATGTTTATTGGAGAAACTCATTGGCCCAAATCCACAGAAAGATCCAAAGCAGTGAGTCCAAACACACATTTATTCTCTTTTTTCTCTGCTGCTCTTTTAAATGCATGAAGCCAAACTCATTCATCTCCTCACATTCAAACTAGATTAACAACAAAGTGTTTGTGTGCATGTATGTGTGTGCGGGTGTGTGTACGCGCGTGTGTCTCCGAGCCCAGGGACTTTGTTTTGTGTGATGTCAGAGAGGGAAAATCTAATCTGTTGTGCAACTTTCCACGCACCGCCGCGTCACTCTGTGGGGAAAACAACACAGAAACACAGCAGCGTGTCATCATATCCAGTGTTAGAGTTTATACTTTGATACTGAGTCATGCACCTCAGATCTCACTGCGGATTTTTTTTTTCATATTCAGTGGTTTTATTTTGATGTGGTTAATAACAGAGAGTGAAGTGTTGTGAATACGTAGACAGCTGGTTTCTGAATTACGCACTCGTTGAGTCACACGGCATCAGGGCTTTACCCTGACGTAACTACACAAACAAACACACGCGGATGAGAATGTGCAGAAAAAAAGTCATACATACCATATTAAATAACCCCTCTCACTGTTATCAATGTCCATGAACGTTTAGTAGAGTCCTATGAGTCGTGGATGGAATTGCGGAATTGGCCAATAAAAACGGAATCTAATGTTTAAGGCGGGATTTTTGCAGAAATTGACATATTGTAACCATGCAGAAATAAATGTCTTCCTGAAGGCTGTTAGCTGAGGAAAACACTGTAACATATGCAGTGACAAACCGATGATAGATCATGTCTATATCAAGTTCTTTCATTCAACAGACTAAAAAGTGCTACGATACATTTTTTACTTCACATGATGGGGTTATTTCTGCCTTATGTATATAGAACGGACAGCGTAGATATATATATATATATATATATATATACATATATATATATATATATATAACATGGCTATATGCCTTACGGCGGAGCCCACAGCGTCATCACTGTGGCCGCCATCTTAGGACAGAAGGCTGCTGTGGTGCTCTGTACTGTCGTCAATGGAAAGGATGATGATTTACTCACAAAAATACTTGTAACTCGCTGAATTCATGACAGATTTTACAAACGGATTGGTTTCTTACAAACCTTATTCACGTGGCTATGATTCAGGTGGAATTTTTAAATCGCAGATTTTTTATTTTTTTTTAAATATTCTTAAATTAGCAAGTTAATTAGCTAAATTTGTGACGCTTATAACAAACCAAGCATTTTGAGAATCAGTTGAAAATTGAGCCTTCTACAGTTATTTCAAAGTCCATGCGCCATTTACTGTAATGTAAAGAGTGATCGAGCAGGTCTGTCCCAAGATGGCCACCATGTGACAACGTTACTTCCCATTGGCTCACTGTGTGCATGCATCTAGTGTTTGTAAATATCTATGGTTGTACAATTTTGAAGCCAAAAGGACCCGGTAACTGAAGCTGGATTTGGCTGCCATGGTGCTGCCAGAGTCTGCGCAGTAGAGCATTTGGGCCGAGTAGAGTAAAAAAAAAGAAAAATAAATAAAAATATTCATTTATTTTCCTTTCGTAGTTTCTTATATCCTCAATAAAACTACTCACTAATGGCAGCTGTCAATCATCCTAAAGCAAAACCTTTAACTCGTTTTTTGACGTCCAATAACTCATGAAAAACCAACTCCTCAGTTCAAAAAAGACTTGAAAACAATGCAGCCAAATTACATCTTCACACCACCTTAGCGTAAGGGTGTGAGAAACATTTCTACAAGGTGTAATAATTTTTTTAAGTTTTCCCGACTCATATCCTGAATGCATGGGGAGGTGTGGTTTATGACTTATACTGCAGCCAGACACCAGAGGGCGGGCATCTGGTGGAAGCTTCAACAAAAAAAGCATCAATCAGCTTTTTCAGTTTGTTGAAAAAAAATTGTCATGATTTTTAACTTAAGTTGTCCTTAGACACTAAAAAGTACACAAAATGTTACGTGAGTCTCAGACGCTCCCACTTTAAAGACTGAGGAAAGTTTTCATTTGAAGTTTATGAAGAACAACTTGCACTGTGGCTCATTTTCGTCGACAATTGCTATCAAGGACAGATTATTGTCATTACTTTTAGGATGGAATTTAGCAATTACTGCCAGACATTGCTTTGATGTAAACTTGTACATTTAGACTGGCTTTAGTTAGAGTGTTTCAGAGTTACTTGTTTTCTTATCCTTTACAGAACAAACATCTCCACAGATCTCCAGTATCTGGCTCTGACTGAGGTTTAGATGTTGTTCAATGGAAGTGGAAACGTGTGTGTGTTTATATACACGAGACCCTAAATGAGAAATCCCACTGAGTAACCAAAAATGCATCTGTTCTATGATTATAAAAGTGAGCAGAAAAGACCAGGAGCTAGTCCTATGACAGTGGGATACATGCAGGGTGCATTAACAGCCTGCAGAAAGTTTACTGCCTGCAAACACTCCTGGCAGAAACAACAGCACTGTCTGATCATTATCTGTACTTTCAAAGTCCTGATACCCCGACTGCACTCAGCATCCGGCCCATTTATACAGTGACTGCTGGAAAAAAAAACTTTAAAAAGCCAAAACATTTCAGCCAGGATTCTATTCAGACAGGAAGCAGAGCGGTCGTTTGATACTATTATCTGTCACAGACTTGTACACAGTTTGAACGCCACCAAGTACACAGCATTAAGCCTGACTCAGACTCATCTCTAATAGATGTTTTTATTCTACCACAGCCATGTGGGGTCAACCTCCTCTTTGATTTACTTTTTATTTTTCCAAAAACAGCTAATGTTTGTATTCTTGCTCATGCAAAGAAGCTGTTTCACGAAGTCTGAGGCCCTGACATTGTCTGTTTGTTGAGGAACTGTACAGCTTGTGCACACAGCCTGCCTTTCTTCTCTGTGTGCTGGTTGTTAAAAGGTAGAGCAGCTACACCTTCCCGTATGAGCAGCACAAAAGTCCAGAAAAACAGGAGGATTGCTGATCTCACTGTGTACTGTCACAGACTTTCTTCAGCAGGAATAAATTGAAAAAGGATATTTCAACTCAAAACTGTGTCCGTCTCACATTTCACTCCCAAGTTATTTTGAATGAAATGTACAAAGGCACAGGCTCAAACTTAGATTTTTTTTTTTTGCAGCCTTTGTTAGAGGCGAATACCGACTCAAAGAGACAGATCTGACAGCAGCAGCTTCTGAGCAGCGCTGTGGCTGACAACGCCTGTGCGGACGCTGGATGGTTTGAGCAGCAGCTGTGCAGCGAGGCAGCTCTCTCTGCTGCTCAGCCGAGCTGTGTGAAGTAGCCTCAGGAAGACCCTCTGCAGCACACACTCTCTTGTTCTGCACTTGATTTTATCTGTGTATCGGTACTTTTTTTTTAATGAACACTCAACACTGTCTGATAGTGATTGGAGAATAAGTCAATCATTGATGTTATATGCTATACTATAGGGTGACCATATCGTGAAAACCCAAAAAGAGGGCCCTCTACCTGGCTTCTTGGAGATCCTGCAAAAACACACTAAGATACGAAGACAACAACTATTATTTTATTACTATTATTGTTGTTGTTATTGTTGTTGCTGTCATTATTGTAACTTTATTTATTTCTTTTATTACTTATTACTTACTTTTATTACTTATCACTTTTCAGCTAATATCTCTACATAAAAGCACATTGATAAAAATGCATTTTTAAAAGGGATTTAAAGGTGGACAATGACTCTGCCATTCTGTTGTTCCACAGGGTGGGGGCTCTAACAGAAAAAGCCCGGTCACCTTTGGTCCTCAGCCTGGACTCTGAGACGGCGAAAAGAGCCTTGGCTGAGGACCTCAGGTTACGACCAAGCACATATGGGGTGAGGAGTTCAGAAATGTTTTTAGGGGCAAGTCCAGAGCGTGCTTTAAAAGTCAACAATAAAATCTTAAAATCAATTCAAAAATTTACAAGGAGCCAGTGAAGGGAAGCTGAAACAGGAGTTATAAGATCTCTCTTTTTTTGGTTCCCGTGAGGAGTGGTGCTGCTGCGTTCTGGACTAGCTGTAACCTCTGCACACTGTCTTTGTTTACACACGTGTACAGAGAGTTACAGTAGTCCAGATGAGACAAAATAAAAGCGTGAATGACTACCTCAAGATTATTACGGGATAAAAAAGGCCTGACTTTTGCAATTCTTCTAAATTGCATAAAACAAGATTTTACAGCTAGGTTGACATGCTGGTTAAGACTGAGGTTCAAAGATGAAACAAAGATTTCTACAGTGATATTATTTGAAAGGACGCCTAAATGAGTCGTCATTCCTGGTGGGTCAGGGCCGACAATCATCACCTCAGTTTTGTCGACGTTTAACTGCAAGAAATTCTGTGACATCCAGCATGTTATATTATTGATGCAGCTTTTGAGTGTGTCTAAATGGTTAAAAGACAGATACAGCTGAGTATCATCTGCATAAAGGTGGAAACTGACAAAATGGCTGCGGATGACATGTCCAAGGGGTGGCATGTACGAAGAGAAGAGGAGTGGGTCCAAGGACCGACCCCTGGGGGACCCCGCAGGTCAGCTTTATATTGGGAGATTGGGAGCCATCAATTTCCACGCTAAAAGATCTGTCATATAAATAAGAATAAAACCATTTTAAAACTGAACCAGACATGCCAACCCAGTGTTGTAGTCTTTCTGGTAAAATAGAGTGGTCGACAGAGTCAAAGGCAGCACTCAAATCTAAAAGAACTAAAACAGAAGACTTTCCAGCATCAGCAGCAAACCGGAGGTCATTAAATACTTTAAGGAAAGTAGCTTCACAACCCAAACACTTATCTAAAACACTCCTTTTCTGTTTGGAGTGAACATTTTCAAGGATGGAATCATAAATAATACATAGAAGCCCATTTACATCAGTTAAAAACATAAAAATGTGTCTTGTCTGTATCTCAAATTTCAAGATTTTTTCAATTTTTTTTTTTTTTTTATCTGGCACAAGGAAGTGCCATCACACAGTTATCATGGTGATCGCTGTGTGATGAATCAAGTAAAAGCCTATGTTTTCACACTTTAGACACTTGGAACTCCAATTTGGTTGCCATGTTGTCCACGCATCTGGGCTAAAATACACTGTATCCGTCTGCACTCCGTCTCCACTGCGTCACGACAAAAAATCAATTAGGATTTATTCAAGTCAATGTGTCAACTCACACTGTATCCGTTCACTTGCGGTCCGGCTGTGTGCCGATGCAGGCAAGACACAAGTGATACACAGCAATCGTATTTCTGCCGGACAACGCAGCTGTGATGCATAAATTCAGTGCAGGGAAGTTCAAGCGGGACAGGAAGTAGCGCCCTGAAACTATCGAAAAGAGCCAGTGACTTTCAAAATAAAACAAACCGTGCCAAAATTAGATCTTATTTAGCTCTCGAGGATGATAAAACAGAATGAGCAGAGAAATGCCAGGATTAAGCAGATTTACGGTTTTACAGTCCACTATGAATAAAGACAGACTTATCTATAAAATGAGGAGCATGGGATCTCCTAGCTCCTGCAACACCAACTGTCCGTCAGCCCTGCGGCTGGCGCACGCAACACGCAGCCGGTGTGAGTTGACAAACGCAGTCAACATGCACCACAGTGCAGATGCACCGCAGACGGATGCAGTGTATTTCCCCCGTCTCTCTCCAAATCTTTACAAATTTTTGTAGGAGCCTAACGTGGAAATTTTCAGAGAAGGGTTTTTTAGCAGAGAAGAGGATCTAGTCTGATGATGCGTTGGTCATCCTGTACCCCCAACTTTAACCCTAACTTTGGTGGGCGGATCTCATTCCGGGAGGCAGATCCCGTACCAACAGTCCACAGAGTCTGCAGACAGATGCTGTTGAATTTTAGGCACTAAAGGGACCATGCGAGAGGGCGAGGTTAAAATGACGTCATTCGTCCGTGACCTCACGGACACATTACTCATAAACCAGGCTTAATCCTGCCCTGTTCTCGGTCTCTAATTTGTTGAACCAGTTTATAATCATAAGGAATATGTAAAGGAATACAAATTTCATCTTCATTGATAGTAGGGACAGTCTGATCTATGTTTATCAATGTTAAACAGAGGCAGAATCAACAGGAACCCCCCTCTGTGACATCACGCTCAAATGCCAGATTATGCAAAGTAAACGCAAATGTACTAAAATGTCTGCAGAAGACCCTATGGTTAATTAATTTGTAAAATCAGTTCTGAGTATGACTTTAAGTTATTTTCCTGAACTGCTTTCTCCAACCTGCAGTATGCTCTTTAGGTAATGTTGCACCAAACGCATTTGACATTCACATTGGTTAGCGCTTTATATCTTATGAAGTCATGACCATGTATGTACCAATCTCCATTTCATTATCTCTCATAGCTTTATTGATAGACTCTCGTGTCTATAAGTGTGCACACTTAAAAGCAGGAATACTGATGCGAGCATGGTACGTTAGACACACTGACTGACAGTAATTATCCCCATTCATCATTAAGCGTAAGCCGGAGAGGATAAGAGCTCTCTGTGTAAAATGTCAGCTCACTGAAATGATGAAAATGATTAAAGGGCATCAGAGTGAAATAGAGACATACATGCTGCACGTGTGTTGAAAAGAGCTGACAGCACCAGGGGCCTGCAGGATGGAGGAACCAGAGAGTGAGAAAATAAATAAAGAATAAAAAAAAGAGGTTTTATTTATTTAAGGAGAAGACAGAAGAAGTTGGCCAGTATAGAAACATCCCAAAGATCTCAGCGCTGGGTTGAGTCTGTATCGATAAAATATCACTGTCGTCTTGACTCACATATTCTCTCTGCTGGAGCTAACCTCTGCTTGAACTCACTCCTCTATAAATCAATAAGTTCAGGCATACTTTCTTAGCTTCTGCTCTGGCAGGCCATGCTAAAAGTCAGAGGTTTGATTCGGCAGCTGCAGCAGACGGCGTCAGACTAGATCTCAGAGGGTGCGGAAATCACGCGCTTGTCATCTGCTTTCAGACTCTTCTGTTTTCTCCTCGTCTTGTTTTCAAACCTCCTTTTTTTCCTCTCCCCGCCCCCCCTCTCCCCCTCTCATTTCCTCCTCACCTCTCCTCTTTACCTGCTCTATAAATAGCTCTGCCTGCCTCTTCCCTGCGACGTCTATACCCCTCTGGATGTTGTCCCTGGGGATGCCAGGCAGGCTCGGGCAGCGGTATAGCCAGCTATTCACTCCTTCTCCCATGGGAGAGGAGGTGCCTCACAGGCCCTGAGCGTCCTCCACTCTCCATCATGCAGCAACCATGATGCCTCGCAGGGAAATACAAAAGCAGGGTCCTGTGCTCCATTCTGGGTGCACCTGCTAAAATAAGATGTGCGGGATTGTGCTCGCTTAGACAGGCAGAGTAAACCAAATCACTTTGACAGCACTCCAGCTGAGGAGCAGACACTTCTTTGACCCAATCTTGTTATTTTAGAAAGGGGTAAACTGGGACATGTTATCAGTATATTCTTCTGTTTTATTGTGTGGTTTTGGGGGGAAAAAGTGCTGCTGCTTGCACATTTTATGCTGATATTATAGAAAAAGTTGCCCGCTGCACACTTCCATGCTTCTTTTTCCATAATAATTTTGGATGCTGTGGCAGTGATGGTGCTGATGTCCTGTTGTGTCCAGGTGCTAAAACATTCTTGGTTGCAGAATTCTGCAGATCCACGCATGTTGGGATGTGTGGACAATTATTGGATTTATGTGAACTTTGTAAAGCTAGCCACCCGCTCTTGTTGCTTTGATTGAAAAAAGTTTCCTGGTGGGAATCTTTATTAGTCATTAGAGACACAAGGGCATCCACTGAAGTTGAACCAGGTTGTTAGCTTGTCTTTTAACTCTCTCTGCCTTCAGTGTTATATTGATACATCAGTAAACTCTGACGTATTAGAATTCTGGACCATGCTTTTGTCTCCCAAAGTATTGATCTGGACAAATCAACGCATCAAAAATGTATGAGCCATGTAACAAAGTCATCAAAAAGTATCGAGTCCTATTACTCTGTGATAATGCCAGAAACAGTTGAGGACACCAAACAAATCTTGAGACTGCAGGAGTCCTGAGGGGGCTCTGCTGCATGTGCTAGAGCCAGTTTGTGTTTATCCAGAAAGTTTTCTTTATGCTTATATTTTCCCTCATACAAAGTGCACAGCTTAGGGTTTTGTTTTTAAGGCTTTCCTGTCAGTCTTAGTAAAGTCGAGAAATGTGTGTTCAAATGGATGTATACATTGGTTTTTATCTTAACTGTGACCCTCTGGTGCATGAACTGTGAAAGCCTGTGTCAGGATTTTTTTTAAAGTGGTTTTATTCTTCTTAAGGCACGAAAAATGAAATTCACTATTTTTGTTTTGTTTTGTGTATTTTATTTTACTTTGATAATTCCATTAATAATTATTTCCTTTCATGCTTTTGTAACATATTTTCAGAATCAGAATCCTGTACAACAAAATTGAGCAGCATCCATGAATCACTCAGTAGTAAAATATAAAAATATATTTAAGACATTAGAAAAAAAACTATTAAACCTATTCACACATTTTAACTTTGCGTTGGAAATATATTTGGTGTTACATGATGTCCACGTCAGTGAACACATGGTTCATTGTAATTTTCTGCTCATCTGAATCAATAAGTTCAAAATTAATAGAATAGTTAGGGTGACCATTATGTTCTCTTTACCCCAACATCCTGCTTTTTTTGTCATAAAATCATGTTCTATAGATCATTAAAAAAGCATTTCACTGGCCACTGGCAGTAATCTGATGGACCTATTCATCAAGATGTTGAACACTGCATGCATCATGACACCAAAGACCCAGGCCGCTCCTTCTCTCAGATCAAAACAGAAAACATGCACTGACTACCTCTGCTGCACTCTAAGACACTGCAAAATAGAAAGAAATTTAAACCTTTACCTAAAAATCTTTGAAAAAAAAAAGATTTAGAGGCATTATTCATTTTTTGCATGAGAAAGTAACATATGAGCCATGGGCTACTTCTCTTTTTCTCTTTATTGTAGCATGGTTTAAAACATTAACCTGACAAGCCAGACGGACAGTTTCAAACATCCGTCACAGAGATATTTCACTAGTCCATCTGGGCAGTGTTGCCAACTCCTCAGTGAGGAAAGTAGCTATTGGCTGTCCCAAAAGTCGCTAGAAGTCGCTAGATGACATCATCGCCGAATGCTTTGAGACGAAGGAGGGGCTCACGGCAGGACCTGCTGCTCGATGAGGATGGTGACTGCAGAATGATACACGCTTTCACGACAGTCGCCAAACACTAGAAAAGTAACCTATGACACCAGAAAAAGTCGCCAGATTAGTCGCTAGTTGCTTTTGACATAAAAAAGTCGCCGAGGGGTCCAGAAAGTCGCCAGATTTAGCGAGAAAGTTGCTGAGTTGGCAACAGTGCATCTGGGTAAGGGGCGCTAGAGAGTGCTTTCAGAGGCGGGACTTAAAAAAAATTAGCAGCTGCGGATTGGACAACGTGCCCGTCACAAACCAATCCACATCGAGCCACGGTGACATAGCAGATTTGTAACCTGACACCAGATAGAAGGTTCATATATCCTCTACGGAGATATTTCACTTGTCAGATTTTGCTCTTCTCCCGACCGATGAAGAGCAAAAACATTGTTTCCCATCAAAAAGGCTTTTAGTGACGTTCTCTGTTCTTCATTTAGAGAAGATTTTGAGTTTACTTCTAATGAAACTGCAGATATCGCCGCATCCACAAAGACCGCTTCACACTCCGCCATTGTTTTCAAACATTGAGACGCTTCCCGCTGACGTCAAGTCTGAAGCTCCTACAGCTCCCGCCTCTCTTTTCTGATTGGTCCGGTCAATATTGGACTGGGTGAAATCGGTTGGATCATAGCAAGATGGATCTGCAAGATTTCAGAAATGAATCAGGCAGCTCCATCTGCTCTGCAAGGTTATTAAAACATTACGTAAGTTTACAATAGAGAAAATTTTCACTTCAAACAGAAAAGGAATGTTGTGTTGTCTTTGAGTATCTTTGGGTATTTTTCAATATCTCTAAGAGGTAGATTAGCTATCCTCGTTTTTGGTTGTCAGAATATGGTCGCCCTAATAACAATACTATCGCCAACATACTATTATTTTTTTAAATCTTGGCTTCTTCTGGAATAGAGGCATGGACAGGATATGCCAGCAGGATTCCACAGGTGTGTCTGTCTTGTTTTCAGAAAGAAATGGACTTGTAGTTACAACAACTGACCACTGAATGGAGCTCAGAGGAGAAGAGCAGCAGAGAGCACTTTAGAGGCCGATATACAGTTCAACCATAGAGACCATTGACTTTATTTTCTCCACTCATCACAATGCACCATAGGGTTAATATCTATCCATCATACATATCAAGTTATGAACTTCATGCAGAAATGCTTGTGTGCAGCTGTGGCTGCTGTGGCTCAGTGGTAGAGTCAGAGAGTTGGCAGTTCGATCCCAGCTCCCCTAGTCACATGAAAATGCATGAACGAGATCAGCTCATACTGATATCCCTTTACCCGATCAGTTCTGCTACTGATGAGTGAATGTGACTGGCATTGTAAGGGTGCTTTTAGTAGTCGGTAAGCATGGAGAAGTCCAAATGGTCCATCTCCCATCAGTAATTATTATAACCCATATTATATAAGAATAACACAAATGGGAAAAAACAGCTTTAGGAAACTCTTAACTTCAGATGTAAAAAATTGTTTCAAATAAGTAGATAAGGAATGAAATTTAAAAAAATCAAAAGATATGAGTCAAACGTTGTCTTTCTGTAAAAAAAACAAACAAAACTTTGAGCCAGTGCTCCAAATCTCTGCCTGCTTCTCTTGGTGCTCAAATAAACCCACTGGGCTGTTTAACCAGGAACCAGTGATGCCAGTTTCTCTGCCACAGCTTGTTTTTCACCATCTGGTCTATTTTCTCAGCTTGCCACCGGTCACTCTGGCAGAAAAACACACATGTAATCTATTATGGATTAAATAAATCATTTATAAATCATATTGTATGATTCTCATGAATCCACAAATATGGATTTAACTCTTCTGATCATTATTGATATTCCTACATTTCTGCTTGATGTCCTGCAGTTTCCACGAATTACCGATTTTTTTCCCGTCTGCTGATGATATTTGCCTCACACAGTAGATAAATGAGCTAACTCACTTAAAAATAACTTATTATAACAGCATCTACAACTAAAACTGGCCTGACGACTGGCATTAACAGTGTTTCTACCTCATTTGTATACACACAAAAAATCAGCAAAATAAGTGAAGGTCTGGTAATATGATCATGACTTTTATTCTCAGTATTCATTTCTTTTTTCCAATCACTTGCCGAGAAACTATAACTCCAATCATACTGCTAGTTCAAGGCATGATACACTAAATAATGCACCAGACAGGATCGTTGTGTGTGTGTACGTCTGAGTGTGTGTGAATGAAGAGCTGCTGAGATATGTTTAGTTTCGCACTTTGGGACAAAACCATTACACTGATGTGCAGCTGCACTGTAGTGCTGTTTCAGGGTCACAATACAACAAGGATTTATGGATTAGTGTTAGCTGTGCAGGAAAAGGTAAATGTCTTTATCCAGCTCAAGCTAAGCTCAGTTCAACTGGCTTTAAAGAAATAGTTTGTTGTACATAGTTTTCTTACATTTTGTTTTTATTTCTGAAACAATATAAACATAAAATTACATAAAAAGGTAAATTCTGATAATTTGTTGTCATAATGGTTTTGACTTCATGTCTATTATGATGACTGCAATGGAAAATACTTTTATTTTTCCAGTAAACTCAATGTGTCTCTCCTGGAAAAAATAAAAAGTGCAACTTGTTGTTATTGCAACAGGTTTGGCACATGCAAAACTGTTGTACCCTGCTTTTCAAGGCCTGACTGCTCACTACTCACTGACCTGAGGATCAGAGCCACGGGTCTGTGGCAGTTTTTGTTCTCTAAAATAATGCTCTGCTGGCTTTTGTGGTGAAGTTGCCTGCTGACATCAGTTTGATTAGCTGATTGATTCAATATGGCCAGAGGATCCTAAGATAGCAAGCTGCGTTGTTCATTAATAGAAGAAATGCTGCTCTGCTGTTTCTGACTTTTGGAAGAACAGATAAATATCCACAGAGAGAGAGAGAAAGAGAGAGAGAGAGAGCATCCCAAAAGCTCTGAGAAGAAAGTGGGATGCAGGTTTCTGCCACCCCTGTTATTTCCTGCTGTTCAGACACTTGAATCCCCTATCCTGGTTCACTGCAGCTGTACAGCACAGTCTGTGACAACATGTGAGGTGATGTAACATGATTTGATCAGTTTTACAACAGATGTTTGTCCCATGTTTCTGTTGCGCCTCACAGCTCACTGGATTGATTCCCTTACTTTATAGTTTCAAATTATTCAGGTCAGCTGAAGTTGTGACAAAAAATCTGGTTTGTGGCAAAAAAAGTGTGTCTAATATTCCAACGTTCATAGTCTCACACGTCTCTTGAGAGTTGCGTTCAGTGCGGCCTCAGATTTTAGTGTGCTCTGTTGCATGTACACAAGTTCAGGGGGCCTCATACATGAGAGTATGTAAGGCAGATTTCTTTTTTTTGCAATTCATATTGTTAAAACACAAAAAAAAGAGAGCAGCTTCACAAATGCCTCAATCAGCTTTAGTTTTTTGTGTTTTACTGCTCTTTAATGTAGATTATTCAACGTGTGGAGAATCCGAGCTTTTTGTCCAGTAGTTTTTCTGTAAATCCAGAGATCCAGATGAGGAGGGAGGATGATGACGAGAGAATGTGCACAGAATGATAATGTCAGCAGCAAAATATAAGGTGAACTAGGTTTCCTTTTTTAAGAGTTCAAAATTAGAGCAAGATCACAGCGCTTTTGATATTTTTCAGGTGTATCCCTTGTGCCGATAAAGACTTAAACATCTCTTGAATTTCCGAGACAATGTAACGGTGATGGTGACACAATCAAAGCAGTTTTATCCATTTGATTAAGTCCAAGATTAAAATGTATATCAACTAAGTCCTGAACTGTCATTTTTATTACTTTCTTACCCCTTTATCGAAGCATATCTCTTCAAACCCAAGTGTTGGATCAGGAATTGGTATCAGCAGGTATTAAACACTAAAAATTCAGATTATCAGGGGAGGAAAAATGCCAATCGGGACATTTTTAATAAAATGTTCTTCTAAAAAGCACAGCCATATGTTAGATTCAGACCGTAGGTTCAAAGAAACTGATGTGTAACAGCTCATTTTATCATTGACACATGTAAATTGTATTTAACTGGACAGCTTGTTCAGATCAAGCTGATTTACATAAATACAATGACAAATAGTTTATGCTGTGAATTCCCAGAGGAAATGTTATAAATGGAAAACAGACAGGCAGGAGACAGGCAGCATAAAAAAATGATTAATTGAATAGAAATAAATAATTAGCTTGAGGTAGAACTGAAAAATGCTATGGTTACAATTTTAGTCAAACTAAATTTGTTTTCAGCAAAAATGAAGAAAAAAAGTTAGGCATATTTAAAAGAAAATTATCTCCTTTTATTACTTATTTGTATTTTCTTTTGCTTTTGTAGGACACAGGGTTTTTTTTTTTCATCTAATCAAACCACATCACGAGAATATAGCTTAAAAGTGTTCCACAAATAAAGATAGATTTTTTAATATAGTTTTCATCATTTTCTGATTTGTATGTGTATTTGGTCTTTGTGTTTTGTGTAATATTCCAGTTTGTTAGAACTGTTTGCAGTCATCAGCTCTATTTACCGCTTTATTCCGCTAAAATCTGTCGACTCACCAAACAAATTGCAGAGATCAAAAGGAAAAGATGAAAAGTTGAAAACAAAGTGAGCGTTTTTTTTTGTTTTTTTTTGGGGAAGCCTGCATCAGAGTGTCATAATAAGTCTCTGAGCAGTCCTCTCCCTTAATCTGTCTGCTCTGCTTTCTCTGCACCAAGGACAAAATGCTTACACCACAGAGGAGACGCAGAGAGAAAAGCAGAGCCTCTGGGGAGAAAAACTTCAGGGAGAGTTTGGAGAAAGATGAGACAAGGAAGAGGAGGAGGAGTGAAGAAGGTTAGTGTAGGTGTCGAGGTAACAAGATGAAGTTTTAATGATCCCTGTGGGGAAAATAGGCCACTGCTGTGACTAATTCTGTGAGGAAACACCTAGAAAGAAAGAAAGAGGATGTCAACTGTTACAGCAAAGATGAGAAGACGTCACCGTAGAATTTCTATATATGGGAGCTGTACATTTGATACAGCATGAAATAGAATCATCTACTACAGAGTTATGATACAGTTGAACAGGTATTTATTCAGCCTTACATATGAATTTCAATGGATTATCAACATGCACATTTGTAGGTGGTGCACTTATGCAGTAGTCAGGGTGAATTCCAATTCATGTCTTAACCCTCAATCTTAACCCTCAATCTCAAAATGCGCACTCCCGCGAAGTGTAAGTGCTGTCCTGATTCTCAGAATGTTAAGGTTGAGGGGTAAGACTGAGGCTGTATCTCCCTCAATACTGGGATTCTCCGAGACCACCCTTGGGAGCAAGGGCTACCCAGAGTGCATTGTGTATTTTCGGTAAATAAACATGGTGTCCAAAGCGGCAGAGAAGGCGAGCTACAAATATAGTATTTTCTTTGTTAATGGAGATATAAATATTACGAAAACCATTGTATTATCTTAGTTTAGACCCATTTTATGGATTATTTACCTCGTTGTTGCATAACACTTATTTTTATTTTACGATCTTTTGTCAATAGCGGTAGGTGCGGACAAGCCATGTTCCTATCGTTTAAGTTAGTTAACATTACAAAATGGTCATTTTTCTCAGTGGTAATGTAATTGTTTTATCAAGATATCAGCCTATATAACATGCTTGTGCCGATAATGGTATAAGATGACCGGGCTGATGTCATCTCCTGTAGCCGCAGAGTTATGTAACGATAGTTATAGCTGGTGTTTACCTTTCAATAAACTATGGTATGCTGTGACAGCTGAATATGTCCGTGGTTGTGTTATTTATACGGATATTTTTTTGATAGCGCTAACCGAAGGAATAACTGACAGACAGTCCACAACAATTTCATTTGCATTTAAGGGGTGTCCCATTTCTAAGTCACAAGATAGCCCTTAACACTTGGTTTCGAGGGCTACTAAGATTGAGGGTTGAGCTTGAGGGTTAAGATTGAGGGTTAAGAAAGGAATTGGAATTGGGCCTAAGTGTGGTTGCAATTTAGGATCCAGTATGTGTGGATTCCTATTAGGTATGTTAACTCCCCCTACTAACATGCAAATGGTTAATTGATGACTCCTAACCACTTGAATAAATATGAGCGTCAGTGTGTCTGGATGTCTGATAATACACTGCCTGGTCAAAAAAAAAAAGGTCGCCACCTGGATTTAACTACACAAATAGGTACAAGCCTCCTGTTGGATGATTACTGTATTATTAAATCTTTCAGCTGGCAACAAGTTATTTAACGAGACAAGAGCAGAGCCAAGAGGTGAGAGTTCACTAACAGATGTGTGTTTGTCAGATAGCTGTAAAGTTCATCACACGTTTGTGATTATCATTGTTAGGAACACATGGTGCAGCTGTGATTGCACTCTCTGACAATGATCTCTCATCTTCCACAAAGAGCCACAACCATCTGCAGCATGGATCTTGATGAGCTCCTCTTGGCAGAGCTGACGTGTATCAGTGTTTCTCTGAGCTCTGTTTATTGTGAAATCTTTCTGTGATAGTCAACATTTATCACTTTCTGGAAAACTTCTTACCAGGAAAACATGCACAACTCTAACCAGCACCACCACATATTGGGCCTGGTCTACTGACGGTTTGCGTGTAAAAAAAACACACGCAAACTCCATAGCGTGTGCAAAGCTGATCTACTGACGGAGTGCAGGCATGGATTGCGTCTCTCAAATGAGCAAAACAGCACACCCCATCCATTTAGCGCGTCTACTTTCATGAATATGCAGAGCACATGCAGATCACCAGAACACGCAAAATTCTGGGAGGAGAAGATGCAAATGTGATCATTTGGCAAAGTGATTTATCAAGGCTGAAACGGTTTATGGGTGCTGTTTTAGCGTTTATATTCAGCACGCATGAAAAGGTAGGTGCAAACTGGACCAGCTTTACGCACAAAAATCTGTTGTCAAATATAACAAACTGCAGGTAAATGTTTAGACATCTCCACAACCAAAGGAGTCTAAAAAAAAACTCTTAAAAAACCCTAAAAAAAAAATAAACACAAAAAAATGGAGGTTACAATATGATTTGGATTCTCTGTCTTTCTCTCTCTGCACGTAATAATTGAATAAATTATTAAATTGTTGAAAATCAGCTTTAGTTTTTTGTGTTTTAGTGCTCTTTAATGTAGATTATTCAACGTGTGGAGAATCCGAGCTTTTTGCCCAGTAGTTTTTCTGTAAATCTAGAGATCCAGATGAGGAGGGAGGATGATGACGAGAGAATGTGCACATTATGATAATGTCAGCAGCAAAATATAAGGTGAACTAGGTTTCCTTTTTTAAGAGTTCAAAATTAGAGCAATATCACAGGGCTTTTGGTATTTTTCAGGTGTATCCCTTGTGTCGATAAAGACTTACACATCTGTTGTGAATTTCGGAGACAATGTAACGGTGACGGTGACACAATCAAAGCAGTTTTATCTGCTTAATTAAGTCCAAGATTAAAATGTATATCAACTAAGTCCTGAACTGTCATTTTTTTTACAAGATCACAGAAGACTGGCTGATTTCTGCTGAAATTTAGTGCACATGAGAGAGTTAACCACGTATGAGTTTAACTGTCTTTATTTTTCATTTCCACCACCTAAATCTCCAACTCCAGGGCATCAAACATCATTTTTAGTTTCCACTCTACTCTCTCAAACTCTCCATTAGGACAGACAGTACCACGCGCTGAATCCCCATTAGAATAAGGCGGTCTGCTCCTGTTATCAGCTGTGCACACTATCTAAGTAGATCACTTGCAACATGCCCACTGTAAGCGCGTGTAGTTTTTCAGTTTGCACATGCAATTTAGCGCTGGGTATTTGGGATCTTAGTAGATCAGGCTCACAATTTATTCAGTATTTCTGAAAACTCAGTAAACCACAACTTAATTGAAAATGTTCTTTTAGGATACAATAGAGACATTTGTTTATTTCCTTTAGCATTAACAGGTTCAGGGAATCATGTAACACAATTGATGGGTGTCTCATTCACTCAGCTTTGTCGTTTAAACTATCTTTTCTTTTTCTTGCTGCCTCTTATCATCTTTGTCTGCTGGTGAATGATCTGCCAAGACCATGAATCTTACATTTTGTTCTGAGAGTAGAGTCCACATGATGTGAGAGTAGTGTTTGCTGTTCACTGGTGCTTTTAGAAACTAGATGAAAGAGGTGCAATCATGTTGTTGTTGTTGTTGTTGTGGTTTGTTGGCCAATCAAAATCAAGTAGTTAACAGCTCGTGATTAGTGAGAGAGCTTCTTGGAACCAATCCCTCTTTAAGGTAGAACGCTGCTGTTTAATAAAGCAAAAAATGAAGAAACAAACCATGGTTTGTTGTTTTTCATTTATTTATTGAATGGTTTACCTCTTCAGGAAGAATCAACATCTTGTCGTTGAAAGGAATCATGTTATCGAGCCGTTGAGGAGAAGAGGAACTGCTAAGTAGTTTGACATAATTGTTTTTAATTCAGGAGAGCACCAAGAATGTAATTTGATTCTGCTAAACTATTAATTAAATTCCCTGTCTACACTCTCAACCAAGTGTAACAAGCTGCCTTCATACAACCTCAAGGACTCCGTCACCTTATCTGACAAACGTGGCAGATTGAGCCAGAGGAACTTTGCTTTCCTGTTAAACCTGGTTACTTTGATCGTGTAACTGTGATGACCATGTTGTTGCTGATAAGCTGTTAATGCATCAGATCATCAATTTTTTTTCTTGAGATCTAATACTGAAAAGATGTAGAGTGTATCACAAAAGTGAGTACACCCCTCACATTTCTGCAGATATTGAAGTAAATCTTTTCATGGGACAACTCTGACAAAATGACACTTTGACACAATGAAAAGTCGTCTGTGTGCAGCTTATATAACAGTGTAAATTTATTTTTCCCTCAAAATAACTCAAAATATAGCCATTAATAGCTAAACCCTTGGCAAAAAAAGTGAGTTCATGCACTTCAAATTCATTTGCATGTAGTTGCTGTTTCTGGTTGCAGCTGGGAATGACTGCTGAGCAAGCAAGGAGGACTTGTCCACCTGTGAGTGGTCAAAAACAGGGCAGGGACCCACAGCAGCATCTGCTGCTAGTTGAGAAGAGTCTCTTAACTCCTGAAAAACATCCCAAATTTTTGGCTTTCCACTTTATTTTTGAAAATGAGTCACCAAAGGGATTTGAAAACTCACCAAACACTATGACAAAGTTGCTAAGTTTGCAACACTGGTTGCAGATATTACGCATTTTTTTTCAAATCTGGTCTTGAAGCAGCTACAAACACGCCCAATGTGACTCTAAACACTGATCTAAAAGCAGATATCTGTAACAGAGATGCAACTTTAGTCATATTCACACTCAAAATCCCAGAAATCTGACTGACTATTGAATGTAGATTCCTACTGAACCTTTTTATTCTTTTCTAGACATGAATTTTGGACAAGAATTTTCATTTTTAATCCTAAATGTAGCTTTTATTTTATGATAAAACTATATTCTCTTGGTCTTGTAATGGCTATGTGCTAAAAGTTTAAAACTCAACGAATTTAGACATTTTTCCAATATACTAGGAATTGTCCTGTAGTCTTTTGTCATTCACTGAGGGCTTTTTTAAATGTGTCCCTGAACAGTTTCTATCAAAGGTTCTTGATACTGGGAACAGCTATCCAACCAAAAGAAAGTTATTTTAAATTATAATAATAAAAAAGTCACTTGGTCCACATACAAAAATTTCCTCACCACTTTGTGCATATTTTCATGGAGAAAACTGGGGTTTAGAATTAGGAGGTCCTTAACATTTTTAATATTAAACATTGAAATAAAACTAAAAAAATAAAAACTGTTATAGAAAAAAACCCTCTCGTGCTTCATAAGGTTTACCTGAGTAATTCCACTCTACTGTATAAAACTGGTACTTTTTTATTCCAAGTTAAAACAAGTACATACAATAACGAGGGACATAGTACAGGAAGGACAGAATAAAGAGATGAAAGGAAGTGGGAGGACAAAAAAATTCTGGCGTCATGTGTAGCGACATATGTCAGGTTGAGACACTGTTGCAGCAACACGAATGTGCTGTGTGTGTTTGTACCGATCTCAGCTTGGAGTTTTGCTCCCATGTGTTTCGGTTTATTTACAGCCCATTTGTCATCGGGAAAGCCACACAATTCTGTTCCCCACTCCGTGTAATGAAAGGGATTACTGGCTGAGCAAACTTTCTAAAAGTCAGCTCTGAAAATGTTTTTACTATTGTGCTGTTCATATCTGCACCACCAAACACACTCAGCACACACACACTCACGGACAGTCACTGAGATTGTAATTAAAACTCATGGAGGCTTCAGAATGTCTGTTTTTATCTTAAAGAAAATTAATCTGGAAAAAACTGAAAACATTTTCAAGCAGATCTAGAAACTTCTTCCTCTTTAGATTATTGGAGCCTCTGCAATGTTTGAGCAGTGCGTCATCTTGACTCACTCCATTTTTAATGCTTCTGATGAAGAATTTAATGATCCCAATACGAAAATAACATGTGAGTCACACAACACGTGACAGACAAAGACTGACATTTAAAGCTCAACATTCATCAGCTCAAAATCGAGGATTTAATACCAGGAAAACACCAAATCTGTGCCCATGATGTCTCTCCTTTGTTAGATGTGGACTGAATCCTCTCATCTGTCAACTCATTGACTCTCAATTACTTTTGTGATGTATGGTGTGATAGACCTTATTTACATAAACGTATACCTCTTATTTCAGTAGAGAAAAGCGAAAGTTGTGTTTTTCTTTTCTTTCTTCCTTTTTTTTTTTTTTTTTTTTTGCACTAAGGTTGTAATCAGAGGTGTGTAATTTGATGTATTATCCCAGACAGGTATCCATGTAATTTTCAATCAATTCTATGAAAGAAAAACAAAGTTATAACAAAATAACTTTTGAAATCAGGTCAAATTGAGGGACTAGCCAGACCAGGAGTCAACAGATTTGAGGTTTAACAGCCCAACATTAACGAGTAGAGGATCAGCATCAGGGTGGAAATCAGGCCACTCCTCAGTCTCCTGACTCCAGCTGTCTTGTGTTCCTGCTATGTGCCAAAATGAACATGCAGACAATGTGTGGTGACAGATGAGAGAGTTTGCACTAAACACACAACAGAGCAGCGTCAGACCAAAGATGCATCTGGTGTATTCCTGGCATTGCAGTGGTGTCAGGAATTATAGCGTACAAAAGTAAGGACTAGGAGATTGGGGTCTGCTTCCCTTTGGCCGTGGGTATGTTACCTTTATTGTTAGTTTTCTCTCTAAACACAGAATTTTTCAATAAGACACACCTTCCTCGCTGAAAGTTTAAACCAGCTTTCCTCTTGTCCCTGTCTGTAGCTCCAAAATTCATCATCAGTTAAATATCAGAATAATCCCAAAATACTGCTGTTTGACACACACAGGGCCCAAATGAACCCATTGTACACTCAGAGTCACCCGATTATTCAATGTTTAGAGAAGTGGTACCCAACCTTTTCCAGCTCAGGGCCCACTTAGGGTATTGTCACACTGTTGAAATCATCGCCAAAGTCATTTTTTTTCTTTTTTTTGCCTATATCATCTCTTCATGACATCAGCCACCTATGGTAAAATTGCATTCAGTCTCAGTAGATCAGATCATGTCATTTTACCCCTTTAACATGATGGCCTATGTAGGTGTGTGACTTAAGTGGATTTTATTTTTGGTTTTGCTGAAAAACTTGAAAAAATGAGTTAGGCGATTATTTTAACAGGGTGGTGGTATGTTTTTTTTTTTTTTTTAATGGACCAATTTTTGAACATTTTAAATTTATTTTTGATGGTAACCAAGCTTGAACATTGATAACAACATTTAGTATATTCTTATCTTTGAATAGTTACATACCCCTCAAAAATACAATAAAATAAAATAAAATGAATAAATAAATAAATAAAATAAATATATGAATTAAATAATAATAATAATAATAATAATAATAATAATAATAATAATAATAATAGTTTTTTCTAAAAAAAAAAAAATCCTTTTCATAAATTACTTGGCGGCCCACTTGAAATACCTTCATGGCCCACCAAGGAACCGTGGCCCATAGGTTGGGAACATAGACTGTATAATGAGTGGACGTAACGACGTTGGGCTCAATCTGAAGCGTCCAGCAGATGCCCCGCCCCCTGGTGTCTGGCTGCAGTATAGGTCATAAGCCCCGCCTCCCTATGTATTCCAGATATGAGCCGGGAAAGCTTTAAAAAATTACAATACCTCGTAGAAACGTCTGGCTGCATGGTGTTCGGGTGTTTTTTTTCTGAGAAGTTAGTTTCTCATTAGTTATTGGACGTTAAAAAACGCGATATAAGTTTCGTTTTACGAAAGTTGACACCTGCGTGAGTAGTTTTTACCGGGGATATAAGAAACTTTGGGAAAGAGAGACAAAAGGAGACTAAACCTTCTGAAGAAGAAGAAATAAATATTTTTATTTCTCTTTTTTACTCGGCTCCACCGGAAATTCTCTACTGTGCAGACTCTGGCTGCACAATGGCGGCTAGAGAAACAGGGTTTTTTGGCTTCAAAAACGTAGAACGGTGACAGGTGGAAGCACGCTGTCCATTCTATATACAGTCATTGGTTGGGAATCACTGGTTTAGATGGACTCAAGTGTACTATTGTTAAAGGTGACTAACATATGTGCTTTGATAATGCGCTGGAGTGACAGTTGTAATGAACATAGAGTTTCTGTTGATATCAGACCGTTCTACCATTCCACTCATTACCCTGACCAACACTTCTTCTTGGGATTTCACCCTGAAAACACAACAATCCAAAGGCCGGTAGTTCACTACTGATGTGCACCCATCAGCGTATGCGTCTCATCTGTGGGAAATCACAGTGCTTCTGTGCACGAATAGAAAACTAGATACTTTGCTGCAGGAAACGCTGCAATGTTTCCTCAAAAACTGATACAGAGCAGACCTGATGTAAAATTTCTCTCCTGCGAGGATAAGATAGCAGGATCAGAAAGGTGTTGTATTTAGATAGTGTAATGAAGTGTCTTTCTATTGGTCATTTGGGTCCTCAACACAGACGGTGGCCTCTTTGATTTGTAGGTTACATTTTTCAAAAGTGGAAATATACCTTTTTTAACTGGACAGTGACGGTATGAAACACTTCTTTGCCAGAGGAATCCCAGTCTCCTGTTTTAAGCCGTATTGTTCTCATCGATCAAAAACAGTAAAGCCAGTTGTCCTTTCGTTTCAATGCAGCGACATGAACATCTATCTCTTTGTTTCCTGTTTTATGTCTCAGCGGCACAGGATTAAAAATTTGCCAGTCAAAGGAGGCACTGAACACCCTCACAGTAATTCTAATCCACCTTTCATTTCATGTGTTTAATTAAGTTTTGCACGCTTCCTGAAACCTATCACCAGTTATCATCAGCGGTGGTGTTAAAAAGCAGTGAAAGGTGAAATATAAATGTGCATTTGTTAGAGGAGGGGGAGGGTGAACACGATCCTTTGGAGTTACTCTGTGTGGGTTTGTTGCTGCCTTGGCTGAAGAAAGACTAAACTTTGATTCCATTGTAGAGGTAGTGATTTATGTTGACTTCATAAGTGGCGAGTGGAGTGTTGGTACAAGGACTGTGGAGGGACTGCAGAACCAAACCAGAGAGGAATAGACGCTGGCTCTTTATGAGAGTGAGTGTTGGAA
>RPOG01006141.1:0-23963 GCA_008086565.1 Thalassoma bifasciatum | reverse complement strand
TGTAGAGGCTTATTCTTGACGTCTGAAGCACCGTTGGTTGAAGGAAGGCCAGGGTAGGCCTCAAATCTTGAAGTCTTAACTTACAACACTAGTTCACTGTTGCACTAAGGCTAGCTTGCTCTAGAGGAAGGCTCAGGAGTCCAAGCAGCAGAGGAGACCGATCAGTTGAATTCAAAATACTTTATTCACAACAAGCAAATATGAACAAAGTAAGTGGTGAGCTCTGCAGAAGTAACGACAACACAAGCATGCTAAAAGAAAATCCTCCTCTCTCTTCTGCAAACGCATTTTTATAACCCAGAGGATCCGCCTTGATGGTCAAGTCCTTGCTTTTTTTGGGAGCGGGATTGGTGTTCCGTTTCTGAAAACCGATTCCTTCCGGGCAGGGTGGACAGCTTTTTTTAGGGCCGCAGGATTCCTTTGGATCGATCAGGGGATTAAACCTAGTATCTGGCTTTGATGCAACAATGCAGTATCTGTTGGGAATCAGATGTGGCATCATCCAAATGTACCATTATGACGTTGTTTCTGTAAGTTGGGTTGTACTTGGATCCAGTCGCGTTTTAAAGGCTTTGTTTTCTGTGAAGGTTATAATGCATCCTTTGTGACTTCTCCTGACCTGTGACCTGCAGAGAGGTTATGTTTGGCCCCCGCTCTCCACCAGGGCCCAGATTAGTTGTTTTATGGCTTTGTTTTGCACTGAGGAGACAGGAGAGATACTTGGACGCAGGTGTGGGTTGTTTTGCACAGTCCTGGAATTAGGTTGTTTGTTTGTTTGTCCCAAGTGTCTGAAATAACTTCTACAGGATCTTTGGGTATTTTTGCAGAAGCTCACAGAGGCCGGGCAGGGGGTCCACTCTTGGGGGTTTTAGAATATGGTCACCCTAATAGAAATACAACAAACCTTTATGTCTTGGTCAAATGTTATTTGATTCATCATCTACATTTATGCAGAAAGTTTAAGACTATTGACGTGAGGTATGAACTGATGGGTCACTTTTTGGAGCCTGCATAGGTAATCCACCTGTTACAGGTGTAGGGGAACAGGTAACATGCTCTTTACTTCAGGTTTGTGTCCATTTTAATGGCATTAACAGCTAAAAGCTTGGCTGTGCAGAAGGGGACATTCAGGAAAGGTCAGCAGCTGGACTCAAACCTATGACATTTGAAGCACAGTATTTGTCTTCTGGTTTGTTAATGGGTTGGAGATTTGGCTTCATGCTCAATGACCTGCAGAGTAAAAGCCCGGCAGGGTGGATTCAGGGTGTGCGTCATAAATTAGTAATAAGCCATCTCACGCTGTGTTTTCCCAATAGGAGGCAGTAATATGTGAAGGAAAGCTGACAGAGGAAAGAGCCAACGGGTCCAGCATCGATCAAACATCCCCAACCACGGCAGAGAGAGCGAGGCCCTGCTATAAATATCCAATGCTACACACCTTGCAGCCATGTTGAGTGGATGGGATTTCACACATAATCAATAAGTCAAAGACGTGGCAGTGTGCCTGCAGCCCTCACTCACACCCCCCCCATCCTGACAATCCATGTCTCTGCTTATCTCAAAGAGTCTCTCTCTGCCTTTGTCTCCATCTCACTGTTTATTCCTCTCTTTGGTTTATCCAGTCTGAGCTCAGAGCCGCAATCTAAGTCAAATAATAACCGAGGATTTTCCTTTGAACACAAAGCCCTGCCAGCTTTGTTTTCTGCCAGTTTCTGCTTGATAATCACATGTTTAAAAAAATGCTCCTCTTTGGCTTCAGCATACATCAAACATGTTTGTCTGTTTATCTCGGACTTCGTTGGACAGCTCTCCTGTCCTATGGTGAAAAATGTTCTCAGAAACACTCCAGCCTGCCAAAAATAGATCACTCAGGGCAACTGAATCAATTCCACAAACTTTTATTGACGGAGCATCCTGGTCTGTTTTTACTCTTTCTGTCTCTGCATCCTCTTCACTTCTCCTCCTCCTCTCTCTCTTCTGGTCCAGTTCTGTGAAATCCTGTTTTAGCAGCCATTTTTAACTTCCCCTACAAAAGAAGTTTTTTTCTTCTT
Source organism: Thalassoma bifasciatum (assembly GCA_008086565.1). Classification (NCBI taxonomy): domain Eukaryota; kingdom Metazoa; phylum Chordata; class Actinopteri; order Labriformes; family Labridae; genus Thalassoma; species Thalassoma bifasciatum. The sequence continues at coordinate 21,912 of RPOG01006141.1, read as the reverse complement.
CGTTCCTGATTTGGAGAAACTCACATTTAGAAGTCTGAATTAGGAATAGAGCCTCTTCCTGGCTAATTTCCCCTCCGGTCTTTTAAATAGGGCCTGAGCCTGATGACAAGGGTTGGTGAGGACCCCAATGGCACCCCAGTGTCAATGCCAAACCCCCCAATGAAATTCTATTCATTTGGAAAAAGTTAAAAGAGTACAAAAAATGGATGAGAAAATGAATTATGATTATTTGACTGGTTTGTCAATATGTCCACATACTTAAATGATAAAATGACACTAGCCTCGTGGAATGTGAGGGGGCTTGGAAATAATATAAAATGTGGGAAGGTTTTCTATCATCTGAAATCACTAAATGCTGATGTTTTGTTCTTACAAGAGATTCACATTATTAAAGAAACTGAATATAAACTTAAACCAAACTGGATTTCTCAGGTGTACCATGCTCACTTTACATAAAGGGCAAGAAGGGTAGCAATTCTTTTTTGTAATAATGTCCCTTTTCAACTTAAATCTAGAATTTCAGATCCAAATTGGAGATTTATTCTTATTTCTAGGCATATTAACTCATCTCCAGTTACATTTTTGAATATATGGCCCAAACTCTGATGATCCTACATTTTTTCAGAAAGTTTTTTAATTACTACCAGAGGATGGCTCCTCCAGTGCTCTCATTGGTGGTGATTTAAATTGCTATTTAGATTCATCTTTAGATAGATTATCTTCAAAATCCCCTCCAAATATTAATTATGTCAAGACATTAAACAATCTCCTTAAATCAAGATGCGACACATTAAACTGCAGTATGTACATTTGATTTCCATTTGATTTCCATTTTCAAATTCCCTCATTACAGGAGCCGCCATTGGCAGCCAGAGTCTGTGCAGTAGAGAATTTGGGTGGGACCTGGTATCAAAGAAGCAAGAATAATACCTACTTTCTTTTTGTTTCGAAGGCCTAATCTCTTCTTGGCTCTCTTCCCTTGAATATCTTATATCCCCATAAAAACTGCACATGAATGGCAGCTGTCAATCATCATAAAATGAAACTTATAACCTGACAGAGGATGTTCTAGTAACTAATGAAAAACCAACTCCTTAGAAAAAAGAGGACTTGAACACAATGCAGCCAAATCACATCTTCATACCATCGCAGTGTAAGTATGTGGGAAACATTTCTATAAGGTGTAATCATTTTTTAAAGTTTTACCACCTCTCATCTTGAATGCATTAGGGAAAGGAGATTTTGACCTATACCGAAGCCAGCCACCAGAGGGAGCAGTTTTTGTGGATGCTATATATTACACAGTCTATGGTATAAACTAGGTATTGGTGTTGCTGGACATGGAAAATATGTTTGTGCTGACAGTGTTCCAAAATTGACAGTTTGTGTAGATGTTGAGGTCTCTTTCCAAATTGTTTATTTGTATGTGATGTAAGTTGTTGCTGGCTAAAAGAAATATGAATCCAGTGATTTTGCGCCAATACGAACTCCACTGCATCCCCAAGGTGAGAAAAACACCCCCAGAGCTATTTTGAGCTACAGTCCTGAATTTTTTTTGTGCATGACAACCATGCCCAGACCTACAGAACGAGTCTCTTGCAACCCTTATGAATTCATGAACAAGAAGTTCTGAGATTTGAGTTTAACGCCTGTTTTTAAGGATTTACAGGATTCATTTTTGAACAAAGTAGTCACACGTTTTATTTTTTGTTTTTCTTCTTGGACAATCTTTAATAATGTTTGTGTATACTAAACAGAATCACCGTTAAAAGTAATTAAAGGTGTAGGGGTCAGGACTCAAACCTGGCGCTGGTCGGGCATATTTAACTAAACATATTTAGGACATTTCAAGAACTCAGACTCAGACTGGAATCACTGTTTATGCTTGCAAGGGAAGAGCGAGTGAGGAGCCCATTCAAAAGCTCAGTCAAACTCAGCTGGTCTAATCCTAGCATGGCTTCTTATTCAATACAAAAGGGTGGTACATGACAACACAAAAACATTCATATAGTAGAATGATATAGGAATGGGAGTGTCAGCAGGTGTGTGTGTGTATGTGTGTGTGTCAGTGTAAGAAACCAGCTGTGTGCATGTGAGTGAGGAAGTGCAAGCAAAGAAGATGTTGTGTCAAGAGCAATTATACAGTCAACAACATGGTTATATGACCAATTGATAACTATGTACATGATTTCCCCAACAAAAGGGTTTCTTGTAACTCAACGGGCGCGGCCACAAATGACCACCAAAGTTGATACTTTTTTTTTTTGCCAACCTGCAAACCTGAATAGCTCCTGGGTACAATGATCAGGACTAAATTACACACACACACGTTCAGTGTCACAGCCTGAGTGCATCTATGTCTTTTTTTTTCCCAACAAAGTTTTGCACTCCCTACTGGCACCAGGAAGTCTTGGCTTTTTGCTGAGGTAGAGCTTGCTGCATGTGCTGTGGCCACTGCATTCAATTGCTTTTTAGTTAGCTACAACTTGTGCACACGTGGGGGGGGGCCAGTTTGGCAACGCGTGTGGCTTTTGTTTAGCTTCAGACCTTTTTCCAGATGCATGATTAACAAACTTATTGTTCCGTCAAACACTTTGGTTTCTTTAACTCTAGACAAAAAGAGAGAAATAAGGAGAGGATGTGCACAGCTTGGTCCTCTGAAACCATCATTAATGGCTTCTACCTGAGATCAGCATTTTGTTCTACATGCTTCATTACACACAGACTAAATTAAGTGGCCTTGATTTGAAAAAGGCATTTCTCTTGTTCTTTTTTCTCCCTCAACATCACCTCAGTAACTACAGCCTCAGAGCGGGCGGATGTTAAAGCTGTTCTGCTTTTATCCATGAGCTGAGAATACAGATCACTTGAGGAAGTTCACCAACTGTCTAAAGAAAAGGCAGTGGAAACCCAGACTTTAAGTCAGATTGTGGACTTCATTTATAAAGAATGAGTTTGGTTTTGCAGTGTTTCACACAATGGTGTGCTTGAAACTGAACAGAGCAGATTAGCTCGTTCTTCAGTACAGAAGGAGGCAAAAATCTTTAGTAGAAAACACAAACACCTAAATGAGTTTTTTCTCCTGACTATTACCCACTGATGTCTCTGTAGGGGACAGTCAGCTACAGCCTTACTCCAGTGAACATGTTGAAAAGAAGCCACAAACTGAAGAGCTAGGTGATGAATGTAAACACCTGTGGAGCTAATGCTTGGTCCCTTTTGTCCCATTTTAAAGCTTCCTGTTTTCAAAGGCGCTCTTTTAAGACCATACCCTCTGTTCCATAAAGAAGCAGGTTTAACTGAAAAGAAACAAAGCAAATAAACACGTTCAAAAAAGTAGTTGACATCCTCATGTAATTAACTCATTGGCTACCAGACCTTTTAAGAGCATTTTGATGCATCTTTCAAGACCCACAGGATCTTCTGTTATATGGCTATGTAAATACTGAAACTACCAAAAGAAAGAGTAGACCCTCTTTGATAAACGGGAAAAAAGCGTTTGTTTCTTCCTTTTTCTGTTTTATAGTAATTGGCAGAAGAGCACAGGTTAGTTTCACGAAGACCACCTGTTTTTTTGGGGGGTTTTTTCCTTTGTGCCTTTATTGGATAGAGGGAGGACAGTGGATAGAGCTGGAAAGGGGGAGAGGGAGTTGGGAGAGACATGCGGGAAACAGGCCGCAGGCCGGAAACAAACTCAGCCACCCGCTCGAGGGCAAACCTCATGGTGCGCAACCTAACCATTAGGCCATCTGCGCCCCAACTAAGACCACCTGTTTTCGACAGAAAACAGAAAATGAGCTTGAATTACTTTTTAGCACTCATCTCTGAAGCTCCATCCCTTTACCCTCTCCATGATCTTTGTGTCTTTTCTCACAATAGCACACATCCTCCATTCAAGTGTGAGCTGTTTGAGCTTTCCTGACTAGCACTGTCTGCTTTGGTCTCTTTGTCGTCTTCTCATAATCTTTGCTGATCTCACATCCGAAGAGAGCACTGGTATACAAGCCCAATATTGATGGATAAGCCCCGCCAGATCGTCTGCCAGACCACCCTGTTGAGTAACTTCATTTATGACTAAAGATGTCAATGGCAGGCAATGAGTTAATTACAGGTTAAGAAATTATATGAGGTCTCATTTCTGAATGACACATATGGTGGGGCTCTGTGGGGGCTTTTAAGGGATCTTGAAGTAGTCTTACTTTAACATGCAATGCTTAAAGGTGGAGTACGCAGAATTTTCATAAAAATTAAAATCTAGTTTTTACAGGAATAATCCTGCTCAATCATCATCTCTGGGCCTCTGTACTTGTGTGTTACTGTGTGTGTGTGTGTGTGTGTGTGTGTGTGCGTGTGTGCCTCACCGCCTTATAGACCCCCTCCTTGCCTGTTTTGTTAACATCATGCTGGACTTGGGATGCTTCTGGGCAGAGCACTGCAAAAACTGAAATCTAAGCAAGTCATTATGTCTTATTTTAAGTAAAATTTGTCTTACTATTCTTGATTTGAGCCACATTTACTAGACAAGGTCATAAAAATGTCTCACAAATCTGCCAGTGGGATAAGATAAAAGATTCTTGTTTCAAGACATCTTTCTAATTTCAAGAAACTTCCCGGGCGAATTCGTCTTATCCCATTGGCAGATTTTTTTGACTTGTTACAAGCAATATACACCTCATTTTTTGTCTTAAAAAACTTGAAATAAGACATTTTATGACCTGGTCTGATGAATGTGGCTCAAATTAAGAACAATAAGACAATTTTTACTACAAATAAGACATAATGACTTGCTTAGATTTCCATTTCTGAAGTGAGAGCAGGAGTTTTCATGGGTGATGATCAACCAATCACAGCACACCCAGTGTGTATGTGACATTGTGTGTTGTTGATAGTAAGTGGCAGAAGCTATCCCGAAATGGCTAAAGAAGTCAGGTGTACGGCTCTTGAGTTCCTCTCAGCAATGCTGCAGGTGCTGGCAGGGCTGTTTTTTTACTGTCTATGGTGTGTTTGCAAAGCTACGACCGTTAGCCATGCTATTAACAGTTGAAGGCAGTGAGCATGCGCTGCAGCTGACGCTGAGCCACAGAGGAGACGAGTTCAGGTACTGTTTCTTAACAGAGAATCAAAACCTATCGAAAAGTTCTGCGTACTTCACCTCACCCGTAGTCTCTGGGGCAGGTGACATGAGCACTATATAGTTAAAATGCATTTAAAAAAGTGCAAAAGCTAATTATAAAATTAATTACAATACAGTAAAAACATGCAATAAAAAACGAATACATTACATTTTCAGAAAAAGTGGTCACACTCTTGACCATCTGTTAACCACAGTTTTAAATTTCTTTTAAAAGAATGGTTAATTGCCACCGCTACCATAAATTAACAGATTATCACTGATTAGCAAAGTGTCTTCTAATTTTAATCCACACTTTTGAGGCTAAATATAAGTATTTTTTGTTATAGATTCTCAAATGCACTGTTTTACCAAAAAGCAACAGAAGTAGTAAAATATATCAGTTTCATATTCCTCACTCCTGTTCAGAATGATGAACTGGGGAACTCTCTGAGAAAGCGTCTAAATTAAAGTATTTTATGATGATGGATGGTTTTCTTGTCTTCATGACTGGTGGTCTAATAAATTTGTTCAGCACTGTTTATTTGCCTGTTCGTAATCCAGGGTTTAAAATGAGATCATCAACACCAAAAATGATTCTTTCCAAATGTTATTTCTCAGTGTTTGTGCTCTGTTCAGATTTCCCTGGGAGAATACAGATCCATTCACAGCATGTAGACCTAAGTCACTTTGATTTCTGATTGATTTATTTGGTAGTTATGGTGGAAATTAGAGCTGAACTGTCTGACAGAAAAGAGACAGAAGAGCAGAAGAAAGATAAACAGGGAGATGGAGCACAGGCTAAAGCTGTTTGTAAGATGAGATAAGATCAACTTCATTGTCTTCGGGGAGAAATTTGTCATGGACAAAGTGCAGTGCTGCTCATAATCAATACATTCATCAAATCAATCATACAAAAAACAGGCCAACTGTCAAAATGAAAAAAGACCATGTCACTGTGGTATATCGATGACACAGCAACATAGCAGTAAACGCAACAAACAATCCCAAAGTGGCACCTAAAGCTATGCCATATTAAAACCAATGCAGGAGTAACCCAACCCTCACAGTGGAGTTTGATGTTATTGCAGGTTGTTTGTTGAGTAAAATGATGGAAGGAGGAAAGAGAGCTTGAAGCGATTAGTCTTATATCTACTAGCTCTTCCAGGGGGCAATAATTCATATTCTGGGGAAATAACATGAGAAGATTCCTTCAAAAATGATCTTCTAATTCAGGGGTGGCCAACCAGTCAGACACCAAGAGCCAAAAAAATCACAGTGGCACTACAAAGAGCCACATCTTAAATGTGGGCTCACAAACTCTCTCACACAAATGGGAAATTACATTAAATGAAAATCAGTACATTTCCACGTTTCCAAACCAGTGTCCCCCGGTCCATCTGTCTTTTTTCACATCTTCACATCCCTTACCTCCACACACACACACACACACACACATATAACAGTTGCAGCTGCTGGTCTTTCAAGAAGAGGAAGTTCATTTTTTCCAAGCCTACAGAATAATAATTATAACTTTATNAAATAAAGGGGGAAATAAAAGAGAAATGTGTGGAGGAGTAGAGGAAACTATATAAAATTATGTAACTTTTTTTTATAAAAGGCTAAAAAACCACCACCAAAAAGGAGAAAAAACATCAGAAAAATTAAAACCAACAACAATGTTAAAACAAAATAAGGAAAGAGAAGATTTAAGACATCATGAATGTGTGTATTTATTTATATGTTAATTCCACCCCCTTTCTTTTTCTAATCGTTTTTAAAAAAGATAAAGTGGCCGGGTATCAGTGAAGTCTCCGGATCTATCAAGAACAACGGAATGCAAAAACTGAAAATGCTCCGGTGCATGTTTATAAGACCGATGATTCGCTCATTTCACTGTCAATCAAAAGGGATTAAGCCTCAGACAGATCATCCAATCATCATCCAGAAGCTGAGCGCCAGGGCCCGCCCACTGCTCCATAGACCCCAGAGAGGCTGCGCGTCCGTTTGTGTAAAACACTGTGGAGCTGCATGGATGAATGAGAAGGAATTTGTGTCGGTTTCCTGAAGCTGATCTGAATAAAAGATGAACGCGTCATGGTGCATATTTAGTAAATGAAATATACACACAGCGGTGCATATTTCACCACGTTTTCTTTTTTTGAATTTACATTTTAGGGGGAAGCTGAGCTTCCCTTGCAGTCTTAGAGCAATCGCCACTGACATACATACACACACAGTCACAGTCTCTCCCTCTCTCTTCTCCTTGACTGACTTTTCTACCCCAAAAATATAAAACGCGACAAATGCCTGTATCAACGATAACAGATATCGACAGCTTTGAAATGTCCCGACGATGTCTGGCATATGAGATAGGATGGCTTTCCATTTTGTTCAACAAAGAAAAAATCACTCTCCACTCTGTTAAAAAAAAGTCTTCAGTTCAGTTTTAAACTTGCGCTTCGCTGCACACTTTTCCCAGCCATTTTTCGTTAAGCAGAAATGTGCCCCAGTAACTGCACTGTTCTCTTTTCCCTCCGAACCATACACTGTATAAGGCTTCGAGCTCAACACGCTCTCATCTGCACATTCGCACTCTACTCCGATCACTCACCCCGCCCACACCTGATACATTTTTCAAAGCGCCTCATTTTTTTGAAGAATGGACAGAAGAGCCGCACACTGGCAGGCAAAGAGCCGCATGCGGCTCGCGAGCCGCGGGTTGGCCACCCCTGTTCTAATTGATGAGGTCTTCTGAAAACATAGTTTGAAGAGACTGGTAATCTTTCTTACCAATACTTTTCTTGGCACATTTGAGCATTTTTTTCCAATCTTAGATGTACAGTACATTGAATAGTGTCAAACCGGGCTGCCATCCCATATCTGATCTGATTTTCCATGAAAGTCAACATCACTCTCGTACTTGTACCCAACAGTCTAAGTCTGTGGAGAAAATGTAGTCTGATGTGATGTTTCCCACACCAAGCCTGCCATGAGACAACCTCCATCCATCCATTTTCTTAACCGTCTATCCTGCTATTCAGGGTCGCGGGTGGCTGGAGCCTATCCCAGCTGTCATTGGGCGAGAGGCGGGGTACACCCTGGATTGGTCGCCAGTCAATCGCAGGGCTGACATAGAGACAACCTCAGTGGTATAAATAGATGAATGTGACATACAGTCATGGACGAAAGTATTGGCACCCCTGGGATTTTTCCAGAAAATATTTCTGCCAGAAATTGTTGCAATCACAAATGTTTTTGGAATAAATGTTTATTTCCTTACTGTGCATTGGAAAACACAAAAAAGCTGAAAAAAAAGCCAAAATCAATACAATTCTATACAAACCACAAAAATTGAGCCGGACGGAATTGTTGGCACTGCTTTAGAATTGTAGGTAAGTTGTTTTATTTCAAGCAGGTGATGCTTGTTTTAACTCAGCTGTGGTGAGTAACAGGTGCTGGTAATCTAGAAATCACACCTGACACCAGTTAGAATGTATAAAAGTTGACTCAACCTTTGTGTTGTTGCCTTTGTGTGTCACACCAAGAATGGAAAAGAGAAAGAAGAGCTGAGGAGTGTCTGAGGACTTGAGATGCAAAATAGTTGACAAATATGATTAATCTCAAGGATACAAGACCATCTCCAGAGATCTATAAGTTCCTTTGTCTACTGTGCGTAATATAATAAAGAAGTGTATTACTCTGTGGCTGATCTCCCTGGATGGAGACAGAAGAGAAATTGACAAAAGAATGCAACACAGGATACTTTGAATGGTGGATAAACATCCTCAGACAACTTCCACACAAATTCAAACTGTCCTACAGACCCAGGGAGCAGAAGTGTCAGCTCAGACCATACGTCATCATCTAACTTAGAAGAAGCACTATGGCAGGAGATCGAGGAGAACCCCACTGCTGAATAAGAGACATAAAAAAGCCAGACTGCAGTTTTCAAAACTGTACCTGAGTAAGCCTCAGTCCTTCTGGGAGAAAGTTTTGTGGACAGATGAGACTAAAGTAGAGCTTTTTAAAAAAGTAAGTCATTCTACTGTCTACAGAAAACAGAATGAGGTTTACAAAGAAAAGAACACAGTGTCTACAGTCAAACATGGTGGAGGTTCAGTGATGTTTTGGGGTTGTTTTTCTGCCTCTGGCACTGGGGGCCTTGACGGTGTGAAGGAGTCATGAAATCTGGAGATGATCAGAATCTTTTGGGCTGTAATGTAGGGCCTAGTGTCAGAAAGCTGGGTCTGTGTCAGAGGTCATGGGTGTTCCAGCAGAACAATGACCCAAAAAACACCTCAAACAGCACCAAGAAATGGTTGGAGACAAAGTTCTGGAGAGTTCTGAAGTGGCCATCAATGAGTCTGGATCTAAATCCCATTGAACATTTATGGAGAGATCTCAAAACTGCTGTTGTAAGAAGGCAGCCTTTAAATCTGAGAGACCTGGAGCAGTTTGCAAAAGAAGAGTGTTCCAAAATTCCATCTGAGAGGTGTAAGAAACTTGTTGATGATTATAGGAAGTGATTGGTTTCAGTTATTTCTTCTGAAGGGTGTGCAACTAAATATTGAATTGAGGCTGCCAACAATTTTGTCTGGCTCATTTTTTGTGTTTTGTGTAAAATTATGTCCATTTTGGGTTTTTTTCCTTAGCTTTTTTGTGTTTTTCCAATGCACATCAAGTTAAGAAACACATTTATATTACAAACATTTGTAATTCCAACAATTTCTGGGATAAATGATGTATTTTCTAGAAAAATCCCAGGGGTGCCAATACTTGCGTCCATGACTGTATTATTGACAGGCTCTAAAAAATAATGGTTGAGGTCAGTTGCAGAAACTCTTTGTGGCCTGTAATGATAACAAACTCAGTGACATGGTGTGTCTGATGTTTTAGATGAGCAGGTTTGATGTTAAGAGGAGAGGACGTTAAAACAGGCCCATTCACTGCATGTCCAGTCTGTGGGGGTCAAAGCAGCTGGTTTCTATTTGGACTCTGCTGTTACATGAACATGAGTACACCATGATTCTTTGATCAGTTATGCTTGTTTGCATCAGTCTGTTGTAGACATTAAAATTTTAAAGGAAAAAATTTAAGCGCCTCTGCCTTCAAAAATCAAACATTAACAACAACCATTAGACCACTGAAGGGTTCTTAAATCTCATGTCTAGATATATGCCTGATCATAATCTACAACTTAAAATGATCAGCGTAAAAAAGGTTATTTCTTAATTCTAATTGCTAGCTTCCCAATTGGGCCGCAAGCTGAAGTCTCTATGACAACGCCACACCAGCTGACGACGTTCAGCAATGAGAAGAGAGATCTGTGTTTTTCTCTGCTGAAAACAATTTATGTGATTTGATAGTATAGTGGTAATGGTGGAAAAAGGAGCTGGGCTGTCTGACAGAAAAGGGACAGAAGAGCAGAAGAAGCTAACCAGGAGAGTGATAGAGCACGAGCTCAAGGCTAAAACATGAGCTAGAGGCTAAAACAACTAAACTGTTTTTGCTAATGTTGATTCCTGTCCATATGCAGCAGTTATTCTGCAGTGATCTGTTCAAACCTGAGAGTCTATCAATAAAATGAAGAGCCAGGTTACGTTTGCTCTGCTTGGTGAGGTTGGAGTTGGTAGATGAGCACTGGTAGGACACAACCAGGATTCACAAACGATACATGTTACAGACATAACTCAGTTACTTTACGGACAACAGGATTAAGTAACTGGTGATAAATACATTACTTGTTGCGTTTTATCCAGTGGAACGTTATCTCGAACACAGAAAAGTGAGTGAAAAAGAAGATCTGATCTCCTTTCACTTTAACAGCAAATATCACCACAGTTTGTGTGACTACTCCGGCCAACTGTGGCTGTAGTTCACTTCATATGGATTCTTCCTCACATTTACTTTAAACAGAGCTACAGGTATGTCTACAACAATAGTGAGCTAAACCAGCACACGTGGAGTCATATCAACAAATGTATTTACATGTGCAAAGACCCATAACAGTATCACATGACCTGTCCAGTCTCTAACATCAGTTCATGTCAGGTGTTCCCTCTCTACCTGTGACAGCTGCGGGTCAGTTTCTACTCCTCTCCTCCTTCTCACCAGCTGGCTTCATGCCTGTATTCTGCGCTGAGTTTCTCCTGGAGCTTTATTTCATGTCCTACTTGTGAGCTGAGTTTGGTGAAACGTGAGTTGAATTTACATACTCCGAGTTTATAGTTTCACCAATACTTCATAGACTGCGGGAGTTTTATCGCTCTCAGGAAGAAAAGCATTTTGACCATTGAAAACACAGTTATCTGTTAGTCTGAAATCTCATCAGCATATGGAACACAGCAGGACTCAGAAGGGTTCAGGTTTCCTTTAAACCTGGGTGCTGTATATTTTAAGGGTTCCCAGTTTTGAGAACTCATGACACCTCAGTACTCCTGAGAGCAAACACATGGGGATTAGTGTGTTTTTTCCTGTGTATGATGAAGTGTTTGACAGTGACCTGGTAAAGCTCCACTCTGGTGACGCTCTTTGATGAAGGCCATATCTTCTGTCTTTAGGTTTAGCAACAAAAACTTTATTTCTGTAAACACTGAAGCTATTTTCACTCAATGAACCAAATAAACAACCAGGAGATGCAGAGGTCGACCATCAGTCTGTGTCCTGTGAGCTGAAATTACACTTCAGTGAGACCTGAGCCTCTGTCTGATTCTGTCCTCAGAGAAAAATGTTTTTCCTGCAGGTTTATCTCTGCAGGTATATCTTTCTTATTCCTGTCCAACACCTTGGACCGTCCAGTTTTTCTGTCAGCTGAAAAACCAGCAGTGGTAGCACTTTGATCAGGTTAGGTTTCCTCAGGACAGTTGAAGTTATTACAGACAGTTCTGAAGTTGTAAAGCTCTGCTGCAATCCAAAACTATTGCCAAACTTTTTGTTCTTGTCTGTCATTCAGACTTCAAACTGTTTCAGTGCAGCAGGAGGCTGCAGTGCTGAAACATGGAGCTGAAGCAGAGGCCTGTCTACTTCAGGCTGGTACCAAGAGCCCTGAAAACCCTGCAAGAGCCCTCATTCAAGAGTTTGTTTAAACAGAATAACATGCTTCCCACCTGAAGGAAAAAAAAAATACACCTAGTTTTCCACATCTTTACTCATGACAGATGTACAGGCAGTGACCTCTTATATGCCAACCTCCAGCTCTGGGTTTCATGACAGCTTGACAGGAACTGACAGATGATACCTCTTAGACTCTTTTATTCAACCTGTGGAATAAAAGGTTGAATAGCCCTTTAACCCAGCTGGACTTGAGGAGATGACCTCTGACTTAAGATGACTGCTATCAGGAAGAGTCCTCTTGCATGTGGTCTCTGCACTCACCAAAGACATTGGGCAGCTCTGTATGTGTGTGTGTGTATATATATATATTTATACATATATATATATTCTCTGGTTAATTGTGTGTGTGTGTCTGTGCGTGTCTGTGTGTGTGAGAGAGAGTGTGTGAGTGTGTCTGCGCATGCATACGTATGTGTGTGTATAATTCCTGGTTATTCGTGCCTGCCTGCCTGCGTGCGTGCCTGTGTGCGTGTGTGTGTGCGTTCAGCTTGATCATAAACCCCCTCTGCCTGTTGATCTGTTTCTCTGTTTCCATGGTGAGGTTGAGAGGACTGTAGAAGCTGCTGCATGACTGATAAAGGGTGGAGGGCAGACTGGCAGACCTGACAGTGAGGATGAAGATGAGGATGATGTTAGCTGTCCTGTTTATGCCTAGGCCTTTTTGAACAGACCTGGTTGAAGGAGCGTTTGGTCAGAGAGGGAGATTTAAGTAATGGGATGAGGAAGTCATATTTTCTCTCCTCTTTCTGAACAACATGAGTGACACCTGTGAGTGTGATCAGCCCTGTGAGAGGTTCCAGTGATCAAGATGGAGTTTGTGCATCAAGCACTTTATGAAGTGATGCAACTGTCATAAGTTGGGACAGTTCTGGAGCACAGACGGCCCAGGGTCGCACTCCGAGGTTCACCCCTGTGCAGATAGCCAAGGCTTGGTCACCCCCCACTTTTGCCCTGTTTCCCCATTTCCTCCTCTATCCACTGTCCTCTCTCCTGTCTGATCCTCCTGGTTGTCATTCACCCTATAAACAGAGCTGTCTTACACTTACTACATTGTGCACCACCAAGAATGTTTATAGATCAACTTGGATCTCTAATCTTGAAAAAAAAAAAAAAATGTATGGACACAACAAAATGTGTATTTATTTTGGTATGTATTGTAAAACACAAGATACCACAACAGCGAGTTTTACAGCAGCCTTCTTGTACAGTATCTTTGTAATAACTTTTTTAAATAGCAGTTCAGACAAAAATAATAGCTCTTCTGTCTGTGTGTCGCTCTTCCTCTCTTTCCCTTTTTCTTGCTGTTCACACTCAAAAAGGGCTTAATTATGAATGTTTCATCTTTTGGTTATATAAACGACCCCTGCTGCTCACTCTCACGCACAGTTCACTCTGCTCCTCCCATCAGCCCCCCCGCCCCCCCCCTCTTTCTCTCCCATTAGACGACTGTACATTTTGTGCTGCTCTCTGTAAACTCCAGAGGAACAGCCCTCTGCATCACACAGTTTGTCTCTGATCATACGTAACTTTGACACTGGAGGGTTTCAAGTGAGCTGCTTTCTTTCCTGTTTCAGAGCAACAGTGTGAGAAAGGCTTTTTCATGAAGGTTACTGTTTCCTGTCTCATAAGTCTGAGATATTAGCATCAGTCTGTGCCACAGACAGAGACAAGGCTCTGAATTTATACCAAGCAGTAACCTCCAGTCTAAAATGATGGAGTGCGTGTAAATCTGCAGTTCCTCAGGGGTCCACTAAAGGCGGGCAGAAACACCATAAACCTTATAAACACCTGTTCAATAAAGCTAATCTTTACAGCAGAAATAAACATGACTTCAGTCAATCGAACACATCATTTCTCATTCAGCGCGCTGGGGGGGGGGTCATGTCATAATGTCACAACATAATGTCAACTTTCAAACTAACTTGGTGGGTAACAGGTAAAGGACTGAGTTGAGTTCATGGTTTTGCTGTATATTTGAAATACAGTTGTGCTCACAAGTTCACATACCCTGGCAGAATTAATGATTTCTTGGCCATTTTTCAGAGAATATGAATGATAACACAAAAACTTTTCTTGCACTCATGGTTAGAGGTTGGTGAAGACATTTATTAACAAACAACTGTGTTTTACTCTTTTTAAATCATAACGACAGTAGAAACTTCCAAAATGACTCGGATCAAAAGTTTCCATCCCCCAGTTCTTAATAGCGTGTATTTCCCCCTTTAACATCAATTACAGCTTGAAGTCTTTTGTGCTCGTTGTGGATGAGGTTCTTTATTTTCTCAGATGGTAAAACTACCCATTATTCTTGGCAAAAAGCCTCCAGCTCCTGTAAATTCTTGGTCTGTCTTGCATGAACTGCAGGTTTGAGATCTCCCCAGAGTGGCTCAATGATATTCAGGTCAGGAGACTGAGATGGCCACTCCAGAACCTTCACTTTATTCTGCTGTAGCCAATGGCAGGTCCACTTGGCCTTTCAAATTATTAATAAGGCCTAACACCCTTTTTGAAAGGTGGTGTCAGACAAGGGCCTGCATGCACATCCAGTCATGAAAGAAACAGAACATCCTGTTACAAAACGCAGCATGCATAACTGTAAATAATCAACTGGTTAACAATTGGCACCAAGAAAGGGATGCATTTGAAGAACATGGCATGTTGAGGGAACCTCCTGGAAAACCTACATATTCAAATCACCCATGCTTACTACACATGAATAGCAGTACACATAGCAAGTGGTAATGATTGGACTGAGAGAAGATGGAGAAAAAAGGAGTTTTTCAGTGGAAGAAAGGAACATTTCATGAGAGGAATAGAGAATGGACAAACAGCTGTTATCAGCAAGTCAAACAGACAGAAACAAACAAAAAGAAAGGGAAGGTTAGGCTGAAGATCTTGAACAGAGTAAATGTGAGTGGTGTTCCTGAGTGCACAATAGGAGACCTGAAAAATAAAATCAGCAATATGAGAGCTGCTTTGATAAACAAACACTGCAGCAATGCCCAGCGATGAAGAACTCTTCAAGCAGCTGTTTGATGAACACCAACATTTCACCACACACATCTTGAGCACTTGGAATAGCAGACAGAGAGTTAGGAGAAATAATGTGAAATCAACACAAGAAATGCAGAAAGTCATTTTTCAAGAGCCTGCATCACTACAATGCCCATCTTCCCATTGCTGTACACAGAGATGCTGCCTCCATATTCCGTCTTCTCTATTTGCCTGTTCTTTAATTGTAAGTCTTCCAGGTCCTGTCAGCTCTCTGGTTCATAAGAAGTCCAAGCCTGTTTTCATTTATCACATTGTGGTTTTTGTGTCTTGGATGCCCTGCTGTTTCTCTGCTTTCCCCCAGAGGCTCTGATGTTCTGTTTGATGTGAATCAGTTAGAAATAGAAATGTTGAAAGTCCTGAAGGCTCACCCTCTGAGCCTCCAGATTTTGTTTAATAAAAGATAAAATTGAAAATGAGTAGATTTAAAAGTTTAAATTAGAAGAAAACGACATGTAGGGATTGAAAGTAAAATAAGAAAACACTTTAAAGCTGTGGTCTTAAACTGTTGATCAAATGATCAACAGACCATTTTTGTTAAACTGTTCTTTTCAATAACTTTCCCTCTCAAAACTTTGGGTCTCTTGTTCCCATTTCTTCTCTTTGCATTTTGAAGCTTTACTGAGGACCTTCTGAAGATCTGACAGTGAAAAAAGCAAATACATGCAATTTTTTAACTGGTCTATGACAAGACTGGCAAAAGGACTCAGGCGCACGACTCGAACTCACAAAAAATAAGAATTTATTTAACTAAAGGCAGGAGCAAGGCAGAAAACAAAATCACAGCAGCGCTGGAAAACAGGGTAAAAGATAAACTCAAAATCACAGCAAAGCTGGTAAAATCTAGGACTCAACTTGATTCTTGGTTTTAAAGATCTACTACCGACGCACATGACAAGACAATCTGACACAGGACAAAGGGAGGACGCAGACTTAAATACAAGAGGTAAGGGACACAGGTGGAAACAATGAGGAGCAGGAATGACAATCACAACGGCGGGAAAACACCAGGGGAGGAAGTGAAGTGACCTGAAACGAGAGGAGAAAACGTGACTACAAAATAAAACAGACAGGACAAACAAAACTAGAACAAGGTAAAAAATGATTAACTTAACATAACATACTGACATGACAGTACCCCCCCTTTTAGGTCCCAGAGTCCTTGTCCTGACGTGAATGAAAGTCTTGGATCAGATCTTTGTCAATGATGAATCTTTCAGGGATCCACGATCTCTCCTCCGGTCCGTACCCCTCCCAATCAGCCAGAAACTGCCTTCCTCTTCCTCGAGTCCTGACAGCCAACAGTCGTTTCACCGTGAAGGTGGGTCCCCCGTCAATGAATCGAGGGGGAGGCGGTGGTTTGACAGCAGGAACTAGTGGACTGTTCTTAACTGGCTTGATCCTGGATACGTGGAAGGTGGGGTGGACCCGGAGAGACCTGGGGAGACGCAGACGAACAGACACTGGATTAATGACCTTAGATATGGGGTAAGGACCCACAAACCTTGGCGCCAGCTTCCGAGAGGCCACATGGAGGGGTAGGTCCCGAGTAGAGAGCCACACATTCTGCCCAGGTTTATACATAGGTGCCGGACCCCGGTGTCTGTCAGCTGCTCTCTTCATGCAGGCTGCACTGCGCATGAGAGCCCTGCGAGCCGTGGCCCAGACCCGGCGGTAGCGACGCAGCAGAGCATGGGCTGAAGGGACCACCACCTCCTTCTCCCCCTCAGGAAACAGTGGAGGTTGGTATCCGCAGACACACTGGAAGGGGGTGAGGCCAGTAGGCGAGGTGGGGAGGGAGTTGTGAGCATACTCCACCCAGGTGAGGAGTTTGCTCCAGGAGGCTGGATCCTGCGCCCCCAGACAGCGCAGCCGTGTCTCCAGCTCTTGATTCAGCCTCTCCGTCTGCCCGTTGGACTGGGGGTGGTACCCTGATGAAAGGCTGACAGAGGCCCCGATTAACGAGCAGAATTCCTTCCAGAAACTTGAGATGAACTGCGGGCCCCGGTCAGACACAATATCCTTGGGAAAACCATGAATTCTAAAANACAAAATTGAACCTGTTAAAAAATAGAGTCCAGCGGGCCTGGCGGGCATTCAGTCTTTTAGCTTTCTTGATGTACTCCAGATTTTTGTGATCAGACCAAACTATAAAAGGATGTTCTGCCCCCTCCAACCAATGCCTCCACTCCTCTAACGCTACTTTAACCGCCAGCAGCTCCCTGTTACCCACATCATAATTTCTTTCGGCAGCGGTAAACTTACGGGACAGAAAGGCGCAGGGGTGTAGCTTGTCGTCTTTGGCAGACCGCTGAGAGAGGACAGCCCCGAGGCCTTCACTGGAGGCATCCACCTCCACCACAAACTGACGGTGAGGATCTGGAACAGTGAGAATCGGGGCTGACGTGAACCTGTCCTTGAGCTTCTTGAAAGCTTCATCCGCCTGAGTACTCCACACAAACTGGACCCGAGGACATGTGAGAGCATGCAGCGGGGCAGCAATGGCACTGAAGTTGCGAATAAAACGTCTGTAAAAGTTTGCAAACCCTAGAAACTGCTGCACATTCTTTCTGTTCTGAGGGGTGGGCCAATTAGCCACAGCACTGAAATAATAGAAATAGTCTCTAAGTGAGCCAACACCCGATGTAACTGCTCCGTGAGGCGCCCCACTTGTTCGTTGACGGAGACCTGGAACTCTCCTTGACGCTGGTGCAGATCCCTCACTCCCTGGTTAATGCTGCCCAGCTGCTCCTCATGCTGCAGCAGGCGGCTGCCCTGGTTCCGCAAAGTGATCTTCACAGCTTCTGAGTCGGCTGAGTCCATATCTGGTCAGATTGTACTGACAAGACTGGCAAAAGGACTCAGGCGCACGACTCGAACTCACAAAAAATAAGAATTTATTTAACTAAAGGCAGGAGCAAGGCAGAAAACAAAATCACAGCAGCGCTGGAAAACAGGGTAAAAGATAAACTCAAAATCACAGCAAAGCTGGTAAAATCTAGGACTCAACTTGATTCTTGGTTTTAAAGATCTACTACCGACGCACATGACAAGACAATCTGACACAGGACAAAGGGAGGACGCAGACTTAAATACAAGAGGTAAGGGACACAGGTGGAAACAATGAGGAGCAGGAATGACAATCACAACGGCGGGAAAACACCAGGGGAGGAAGTGAAGTGACCTGAAACGAGAGGAGAAAACGTGACTACAAAATAAAACAGACAGGACAAACAAAACTAGAACAAGGTAAAAAATGATTAACTTAACATAACCGACGTGACATGACAGTCTAAAGATTTTGAGCAGGAGTGTATCATGAGTCTGAGTCAATGAACAAACATGTGGAGACAAGGTATGAAAAGTGAAGGTGTGGTACAAGGCTAAACAAACTCAGAAGACTTTACTGTCCTCTTGAGAAAATGTGTATATCTCAGATTCAAGTCTTCAGATTTAATGGGATTGAACAGTTTATGTGGATGTATGAGGTTTGATTTAACACATTATCTCTGTTTGCAGCTTTCTTTCATTCTGTGCACACACTACAGTGTTATCCTGTGAACAGAGCTGAAAAAGTCATAACTAGACATAAAAGTTTGCTTCACAATATAAACTGGCAGTTTCTTTCTTACTTTTGGGCTCTTTGTTTATCATTGTTTAGGACTGTATCAATCTAAAAACAATGTCCTGTGGCTCCAATGAGCTCCAACATTTGTCTTTGTGGCAGCCTGGTAATCAGGTCCATTTGGAGTTAGAACTGTTTCTTATGATCACTGGTCTTCATTTCTGCCTCAGATGCTCCAGAGGGAGGAGGGAAGAGCCCGAGTGGAGCTGCACCAACCAGCGATGACCTGGACATATTTGGACCCATGGTGTCCAACCCTCTGCCCTCGTCCAGCAACAGACAGCAGGCTCAGGTAACACACGCACACACACACAGACACCACACACACACACACACCACACACACACACCACACACACACACACACTCACTCACAGAGTCTAAGGGTTTCATCATCAGCTTATCACTCCAGGCAGACGGCAGCAGAGGAACACTGAAGAGACTCCCATGATGCAACACACACAGGTGCAGACATATTTGCAAACATGCCATGTCCTACATACGTGCAGAAACACACTCTCTGAGGATCATATCAAAGGAAACGGTCACACACTCTCTTCTATTGCTTTAATTTGAGCTGTGTCCTTCAGAGAAACAGAGAGGAGAGCTGCAGTGAGGGAAACAGTCAGGAGAGCTGCAGATACAGGAAGAATAATACCTTCATTTTAATATATCACAATAGTGCTCTTTGGTGGATTTGTCCGGTACTTTTTAAAGGGTCCAACAAGACAGGGTCCACTCATCAAAGCAGGACATACCACGAGTGCATTCAACTTTCTGTCTTGAGATTGTTACCAGCTGACAGCTTATCAAAGAACTGATGGATGTTGATGGGATTTTTATTTCTAAAGATCTCTAACAGACAGAATAAATTACTTTACACATGCTGCAAACAAAGACCTCAAAACATAATTGTTGCAGGTCTGCAGAGTTAAAATAGAAAGCTTGACTGTTGATGAGCCTGAGATGAATACCTGAATACATGGTCATGGTCATGTGATCACATCATGATAAACACACCTGAAACAGACTAAACATGTCCTAAGGTTGATTCAGCAGAAGCATGGCTTCAAAAAAACCTGTGTGACTATAGAGGAGAATGTTCCCTGATGGACAGAAAGCTGTTCTAAAGTCTCTGCTACTGACTGGAGCTAAGGTTGGTGACAGACATGACTGGGATGATAGTGGCGGCTGCAACAATGACCATGGACTCTGTTTATAAAGAGAGGACACACCAGAACAAAATGAAGTAAAAAAAAAAATACAAAAAAACGGTGCCCCCCTTTTAAGACCAAGAAGCACCCCAGCTCCATCCTGCAAAGCAGATCTTGATCTGTCATTTGTCTGGGCTTTGGCTTTTTCAGCAAGTGTCCAGGCTTCTTGGATGAGACAAGGATCATGATATACAAGTCATTTTTCCATTCTTGAAATGTTTAAGTTTATGCAAAGCTAAAGTCTAAATGACATCCAGATGTGGTTCAAACCTGAAACCTGTACCTGATGTCTGGATAATGTCCCAATCTGACGTCCAGATGATAAAGCACCACCAGCCCCCTGAGGTACAGGACACATTTTAGGACATCCTCAAGATGGGGAAGTAAACGCCCTCAGATGAAACTGTGTCAGAAAAACAGCTTTATTTTTTTTGTTTTTGCTAAAACTTACTGTTGTGTATTGTCATGCTAAACATCTCAATGCCATTTTTTATGTCCCCCCCAGTGAAAAAAATACAATTAAAAAATAAATAGTTTTATCTGAGACTGTTTTGTCTGAGCCCATTTTATCTGATACAGTTTCATCTAAGGCTTTTTTGACTGAGACAGTTTCATCTGAAGCCATTTTATCTGAGGCTTTTCTGTTAGAGGCCATTTAATTTAATACAGTGTAATCTGATACTGTTTTGTCTGAAACAGTGTAATCTGAGACAGCTTTTTCTGAAACAGTGTAATCTGAGACTGTTTTGTCTGAAACAGTGTAATCTGAGACTGTTTTGTCTGAAACAGTGTAATCTGAGACTGTTTTGTCCGAGCCCGTTTAATCTTATACGGTTTCATCTGAGACTGTTTTGTTTGAGACAGTTTCATCTGCAGCTGTTTTGTCTGATGCTGTTTTGTCTGACACAGTTGCAGATGAGGGCAATATAGCCTGAGGTCTGACACATGAGGATCCCCCAAAATTGAACCTTTGTGGGGCCTGTACTATGAAGCTGGATTAACACAGCTGGGATCTCTTTGTATTCTCTGGATTTACTTAAGGAGACATTCCCAGTCTTGATAAGTGGTACAGCCAAACTGGATATCAACTCACTGAGTGGATCCAGAGTTTTCCAGTCAATATCAATGTGCACTCACTTTTTAATAAAACATTCTTCAAATACATCACCCAGGACAAAAGCAACTGTTGCTGCCTTGCTGCAGCAAGGGCTGGCAGAAAATTCCTGACACTGTTCGTGCATAATTCATGAGATTATATAATATTGATCATCGGACAATATCCTCTGATCATTTATTTCACTTTATTACGGCACAGAGGTTTGGGACAGAGCTCATCCTCAGTGCCCTTCCTTTGTTCTATATTTTACATTGAGTTATTTTAAGGCGTAGCGCCCCATGTAAGCATGTTTTGTGTTGGAAAATTTTAAAAAAAGAAGATGGGACAGGGGTACGTTTACCTTTGTGTCACATCACCTTTCCTTCTAACAACACTCAACAAGTGTTTGTGAACTGAGGACACTAATTGTTGAAGCTTTGGAGCTGGAATTCTTTCGCATCCTTGCTTGATGTATGACTTCATTTGCACAAAAAAAAAAATCGGTTTGAACATTACCTATTTTGTCGTTGTGATATATTCATTGAATATAGGTTGAAGAGGATTTACAAGTCATTGTATTCTGTTTTCATTTACATTTTACACAACGTCCCAACCTCACTGCACACGCACACACACACACACATCCAGGCAGACACACACACACATACACACACAAGAAGAAGCTGGCAGGCTGCTGATTG
>RPOG01006139.1:0-26221 GCA_008086565.1 Thalassoma bifasciatum | reverse complement strand
GTATTTCAAGGTCTACCAACATTCAAATAACAAGCAAACATCCTTGAAGCAATTTTCTTCTTTTTTCTTCCTCTTAGGGACGGACATGAGAAAGCTCGACTTTTTACTAATCAGGGTCATGATAATGTCATTTCAGTAAACTGAACAGGGTGTTACCAGAAGAAAATCAGTTTGTGTTCCAGCTTTGTAGCCCTGAAAGAAGACAGAGACAAGTCTCTGATTGAAGCTGGGTTTTAAGTTCATGTCCTATACACAGATTTCTTTTCACGTTTTACATCTACCATAGAGCATCTCCATTTCCTTCAGCTGCATAAAAAGAGTGGTTTAACCCAACAGACTTCCCTCTGACCCTCTGGGACTGTAAATGGAGTCACTGACTGCTGAAGATGATGTGAAATATCACACAGCGTTATAAGCTGCTCATTACTCAGCCTCGTTAGACGCCTCTGAGTATTCCCCCGCCGCTCTAATTGCTCCCACAGTGCCACTTGTGCCGCTGGTTTGATGCGTCTGTAGGAGGTTATTGGCATATTTGAGCTCGATGGGTCTCCCTCCTCAGTGCCATATCTGCCTGCTTATAGGAACAAACTGTGCAGGTTTACATCTTGGTTTTCAAGATAAGGAGTAAATATTATTAACCGTCCATTAACACTCATTAGAAATGTTGTAGTGACATTTTCTTGATTAAAGTTGACGACTGAGGGGCACTATCAGACAATTCTGAGATTCAACTTCAGAAAAAATCTCTAAGTCTTCCTCCCTTCCTCTCAAGCAGGTGAATTTGTTGCTAGGCAACGGCCAAGGTGCCAGGAAGCAGTAAGTGCTTTATGTTAATGAGAGGCTGCAGAGCTGTTGACTGCATGTATCCAGAGACCCTGACGGGCTCCAGTTTCTGACCTGAGCGCTTAAAGAAACCATAAAGTGTGGTGCCTGCAGTGTCCTTCAGATCACTCTCACTTGTATTCATGAAGCTTTAAGCTAACAGAGAGCATCATGGGAGATATAAGACGAGGGTCAGACGCTAAGAAGATCTACCAGAACCTTGGCCTTGTCGTTCTGATCAAATTAAATTGATTTGTGATTTTATGATCTTACTGGATAACTGTGCTTTGATTGGGCCAACTGGAAACACAAGAAGAAGAAACCAATAGGATTTAAGCATCTGTAAGCAGCATGAGCTCAGCTCTCTCATGATAATTTTTATCTTCTTTCTGTCATATAATGTCCCCAAAGTATTTAGAAATCAAGATTAGGAAGTTGATAAAACAAACATTTCTCATCTGAGCATGAAGACAATGACTTTCTTTTGTTGCTGTGTTTGATGAAAGAGGCTCGCTCATGTGTCTGCAGGTCCCCTCACTTCTTCCTGTCCTGTTGTTCAAACTGGGTAAAGAGAAGAATCCAAATGTTGCTCACGCTGTGCTGAACTGTCTGCCAAACCTCGGAACTCATAAGGTACAGGGCACTGACTTCATGTCAGGATTTATAAACTAACTGAAACATCTTCATCCTGTTTTCATTCAGTGTCTCAGACCAGAGTCTTTGAGGTTGTTCCAATGAATTCAGATCTTATATTCTATGTGTGAGAGAGCTCAAAATCATGTTACCTGATCACATTTGTGTTACCTGTGTGTTATTGTTGCAGCTCTGTGTCCCCCTGGTGCTGCAGACTCTCCACATGCTAGCCAGCGCCCCCAAGCTGCGAGCTGTGGCAATGCGCCTCATGACTGCTCTGTGGATAAAACAGGTCAGACAAAGTCTATGTTCATCAGAATCATGGTTTATTTATTGATTTTGACCATCTTTAGATATTTTTCCAGCATTCCTCTGTCGTGTCTTCATCCCTCTGTGTTTTCAGGATCGAGTTTACTCAGAACTGCAGCGTCTGCTGGGCCAGCAGGACAGCAGGGTGGTGGTGGGGAGGGACGCCCAATGGGAGCAGATTCTGGCCAGATCTGCCTGCATCAGAGACATCTGCAGGGAGAGGTCACTGACTCACACGCGCACACACAAACACACACACACGCACACACGCACGCACACACACACACACACACACACACACACACACACACACACATACACATACACACACACACAAAATCCCCAGTCACACAGCAACCAAGTACATCTTTTTGTTCTCTGATCAGGAAAATTTCACCTTTTGGTTCAACAAATGTTTGTGTAAGGGCGTCGGCCACACTGACGTCTACGACTGCACTATTACTAAAACTTTGTTAAACTTCAGGATTTCAATGCTACGACCAAGGATAAGGGCCACTTAAAAAAAGTAAATTTTCTAAATTTATCTCAGAAGTTTACGAAAACAAATCCATAAATTTCAGAGGATAAAATCATATATTTATGAGAATAAACTTGTCATTTTAGTCTAGCTTGGCTATGAGAGAAGCAGCAACCACCTGTACCCAAATAAGGAACATGAAGCATCTTATAATTATACTTAAGTAAGATTTTCACAAATAAGGAAGCACTTCATTGTTTGGAAGATCAGCATCATATTGTCTCATTTTATAAGGACCCAAAAAAGATACTGGACACTCTTATTTCACTCTCTTTGAAAAGGCAGGTGGCTGTTCTGAAAAAAACTTTTCAGCAAATTGTTTGTTTTTAGTCAAGTAATAAATTAAACCTCCAAAATTTATGACCTTGTTCTAGCAAATTTACAATTTTAATCTCATAAATTGTTGACCATATTCTTGTACATTTAAGACTCTATTCTAGTAAATTTAGGACTTTTTTGTTGTAATTTTAAGACTATATTTACATCAATGTTCAACTTTATTCTTGTAAATTTATGACTTTAATCTCGTAAATCAATGAGATGAAATTTAACCTTTTTCTTTTTTTCTATTTTTCTAACATGGCCTTTATCCTCAGTCAGAAAAATTTGAACAAAAAAAATTGAAATTAGAGTTTTTTTTATTTTATTTTAACTGTTAACAAAGCTGTTGACAAAATTCAGCATGTAGAGCTTTGTTTCATTGAATTCACTGTCACTGAGTTGCTTCTTTGTGTGTGTGTGTGTGTGTGTTTCAGGCCTTACCAGCATGGTGGAGACATGTTGGCAGCCATTAAATTCACTTTGGCCCAGTGCACCAGAGCAGACATGGCGACCCCGGCGGCTCTGGCTCTGCAGGGACTACAGGAGCTGTGCAGAGCTGAGGTCACTGTCTGTTTTTCACACAGCCTACCAACATTTCTCTACACGGTGAACACAGACAGAGTTTGACAAGGGTTTTTTTTGTAGGTAGTGGACATCATCTCCACCTGGAGGAGTCTCAGTCCTGAGCTGAGCTGTGACTCTCGTCCTCTGATGGTCAAAGCTACAGCCGAGCTTCTGGCTCTGGTGCCACAGCTGGTCGTCAAATCGGAGCAGTACGAGGTAACTGGAAGCTTCTATTAAACATCTGTGAAGACTGATTAATGCTAACAGCAAGGGAAAGATTTTGAGCAGCTTGAAACTGTATAAAGTTTAGTGCAAATTTATCCCTGTCACTTAATCTGTAGCACAATGTTTTTGCAAAGCTGTGCCTAAAAACTTGTGTGCATTAAGGTTTTTCTGATAACTAAGGATTTTGTTTTGATAGCCTGTCAAATCATTTTTTGTAGACATGCCTAAGCTTGAATTCAAACTTTAAGCAGTTTCTGCACAAAATCCCTCACTTATTTAGTTCTGGAGTTATCAATTAAGAAAATTATAATCTTCCCATTTTATTTTTAGAGAGAAATAAATGTCCATTTCAATAGTGTATACCTAGTTTAACCTCACTGTACTGTGGTGGAATCATTCTGGTTTCTCTCCGAGTGTGTCTACAGAACTGTTTAAGAGTCTGAACAGAAATAAAACATTAGTAAAAATTTGATAAATACTCCCTCACTCCTAATCCTGAAGATTAACTAGTGTTTAAGACAATTATTGAAGCAAGAAAAAACCTTCACTTCAGTTATCACAGGCTCAAAGGGAAACCAGCTCAACCATAAAGAGCCTTGAATTTAATTTAAAAAGATACGAGTTAATCTTTAATCAGTGTGATATTGATAATTTCCCCTGCAGCCAGATCTTACCTGAACATTATTTTGGCTGAAAAATTATTTTTATCGTGTTTTTTCCCCAGAAACTCAAAGAGGAGGTGGTTGGCTTTCTCTGGAACTACGCTTTGAGCAAGGTCTGTGTCCTGTGTGTGTGTGTGTGTGTGTGATGAAGCACACAGTCCCTCCTGGTCCAGAGTAGCCTTGATCTCGAATTACAGATGCAGATAAATAATTGAAAGACTTTCTTTTATGTTGATGGATAAAACATTGCTGCTGCTGTAAAATGTAAAATCACGTGTAGCTTCACAAACAGAAGCAGAGGGAAACCAGGCGGCTGCTGACGGATGATAAAACTCACTGGACACGTTCAGGGGCGACAGCTGCTTCGTTAAGTCTTTACTCTTTCTTCTATGAAATTCAAAATTCATTCTAAAAGGACAAAAAAAAAAAACCCAACAGAAGTAGCAGGAGAAAGCTGTGAAGCATCTTTATTCCACATAGTGCACCAGTGAGCTGGATCAGGATCCTTTACTATCCAGGTATCTTAGAGCTCGGTCGCTGGTTGGATTCCCAGCCTGTCGTTTACTGCCTGTTTTCCCTCGGTCAGTACTTCAGTCTCTCCTAAATTCCTCCATCTATTGAAGGAAAAAGCCCAGCAGGTGTTTTGCTGCCACCTACACAGACTGCTTAAGTCGGCTAAATGTTCCATCCATTTCCATCCATCTGTTTTCATCTGAGGCTGGATCGAAGCAGCCACACCTGGTTCAAGATATTAAGCTGATGTAGAAGTGTTTAAAACTGCATCAATCATCATATACCTCAGAAAATATTGTTGCTACTCACACCATTACTTTTTATGAAGGGTTAAATCTCTTTTTTATCAATAAAAGGAAAAGATGACAAATTTGATGAGCTTTACTGTTACATTTGACCAAGAATTCCTTTTGGTTAGACTTGATTTTCAGACGAGCTACATTTAGCTCATTTTTAATCTAAAAGAGTCCACATTTGTCCTTGCATAAGATACATGGTTTCTAACTTCAAACCAGGAGTGTCAAGCTTTGAGTTTTGCAGATCAAAGTTTGTGATGACTGAGTGGATAGAGTTGTTAAAAGAACATTTTTTTTTTGAGTAAACTTGTGCTCTTATATAAACTCTTGGGTGTTTCTCAGTAAAAAAAACATGTTTTAATAATAAATTTGCTTCTGCACTTAAAGTGAGAATCAAGCAGTCATGACAGGAAACTGTTTTAAAGGAGGCTCATTGTCAAGTAAACTTATGTATGTAAATCAGTTGAGCTCAAGATTTTTCAAAAACCCTGGCTACGGTAGTCCTCAAAACTCTCTCAAAAATAAAACGAAACAATGATGTCACAGACACTACCTTCATATGTGACACACGGTCCATGATTGGGTTGTGAGCTATGGATGGTGACCATAAGAATGAGATCGAAGAGGCAATCAGCTGACATTGTTTTCCTCCAAAGGAAAACTATGCTCAGGATCTGAGACATGGACTGTGTCTCAAATTGTGTACTTCTGTAAGTACACTTACATGAAGTGCACTGTGTACACTCGGCACTTACTAAAACGCTCAAAACCTTACAGGGTGGTGTTGTCCCTAATCAAACGTTGCAGCTTTGCATTTACCAAAAATTGCCATTCCAATTTACATCCATTCAAAGTGCACTGTGTTTTTCCATACTGTAAGTGTGAATGCACTTTTGCACTCAAAGTAGTACGTTTAAGTGCAGGGGTACATGGTTCAAGACACAACCTGAGTCAGCAGCTTAAACAATGGACTAGAGGCTGCTGGAGCTGAAAGTTGCCTCACCTAAAAAATGGATCTAATGGTCAATGATAAAACAGGTTGTGAACCAAGAAGAGATTATGAACAAGCTTTCACCAGCTGTGTAGTCAATTTTAAGGTAATTTTTGTCTCTGAAGTCCATGATGTTCTGTGTCTTCACATGTACAAAAAATAAGTAAAACACATTTATAAATCTTATAGAAGCCACGTTTGTTTCTAAAAAAAAAAAGGAGGTACACAGAGTATCTCAGGCCCTTTTGGTGAAAAGTGAAGAAAAAATGATTAGAAAGAGGTTTAATATAGAAGCACCTTCATAAGACGATTGATCTAATGTTGAAGTTGTAATATCTCAACTGAAAAAGTTGACTTCAGCTTCGAGGATCCTTTAAGGAGAAAAATACAAGTAAGTGTGGAATTTATGAATTTATGAGCAGACTTTGTTGCCTTCTCTTGACAAAAATAACAAATGTAAGCACCCAAGCTCGAGTCTGTATCTTTATGTCAGGCCTTGAACAATTGGCAGCATTTGTGAAGAAAATAATGCTCCAAAAGTTGACAAGTCCAAGTAAACTTTAAGGTGTTTGTTGTAAAAATGTGGAAACAGGGGATGTGAACTGGTTGGTGCGACAGAATAATATCTTTCTGTGTGTGTTAGCTGTCCCAGGATGCAGAGGTGGCCAGCTGTGGTTTCAGAGCTTTGGCTGAGTTTCCTGAAGACGTCCACACCATAAACCTGCTCCCTGAGGCGGTGAGAGTCCTGCTCCTCTCTCCGAACGATTTAAAATCTCCTCAGCTCTTTCCCTCCTTCTAATATCGTCCTGTTATTTCTGTGTGCTCCAAAGGCCAGACCAGCTGTTAAAGCACCTGAAGATGAAGAGGGAGAGCAGGACAAAGATGATGAGGAGAAGGATCTCTCTGTCCCGGGTTCATCGTATGTGAAACTGATGGCTCTGACTCCTGTTTCTGTTCTTCCAGGTGAGTTTAACGCTCACGTCCTTCTTTTTCATTAAACTCCTTTGATGCTTCCAGCAGCCAACACTCCTCCTCATCCTCTTCCTCCTCAGCCTTTGAGCTCTTCTTGACGTCACTGGTGAAGCAGGAGATGACTAAGATGCCTCGGGGGGTCTATTTCTCTGCCCTGAGGGGGGGAAACCTGCGCTCAGATCAGGGGAAAACAGTGGCAGGAATCCCAGCGTTCATGTTGAAAACCTACGAGAAGAACAAGCAGCCGGGGCTGAAGCCTGGACTCGCAGGTGACAAACCCTCATCCTAGTTTAGGCTTTGATAGATTCAAATTCTGGCGTGAAACTGACACTAAGTTAGGCATATCTTTTTTTTGTTCTGTCTCTACTATTACTCTACAGGTAAAGTTTTGTGAATTTGATCTAAATGAAGAGAAACATTTTTACTTTTAGTGTGCTTTTTGGTTGAATATCTGCAGAGCTACACTCACTTTTAAGTGCCTCTATTGGACATTTGTAGAACTGCAGCTCACAGCACTCCTATGTTGAATTGTCCTGATTCTCTGGCAGTTTCAGACCTTGTGTTTACCTCTTCAGATCCTCTGTATAAGTCGTGTTTTTGTCTTTTATAGCTGGTTTGCTGATCTGTTTCGAGCTCCCAGTGCAGACAGATCGTGATGGCAGACCAATCAATCGATTCCTCATCAGCCGCAGTCGCAGTTACCAGCAGATGTTATCATCTCTGATTCATGAGGTACGTCTGATCTTCATCTTCCTCACCAGTCTTCATCTTTTCTCAAATCAAATTAAAATCTTCCTCTGCTTGTTTCCCATTGTGCAGGTGAACATTCAGCCGTCAGAGTGGCACCGAGCGCTTCTCCTGCCTCAGGCCTGGAGAGGTTTCATGAGCCGAGCTTTTCACGCTGTTCTCCAGGTCTGTTCCTCTGGAAACTAAAAGACTGAGGACTTATTGTTCAGGAATTATGAAATCGTTCTGTTTTACAAGTGTTTTCTGAAGAGCAGAGGAAAGGATAACATAACAGCAGGAATCGCAGAGACATTTATTGAAGACTGTAGCTTCAAATATAGAAAAGAAAACCAACAATGCATCAGCCCCACTGAGTGTCAAAACCTTTTTAAAGTACGTTCACCACTTATCGAGGCAAGTTTCTCTAAACAAAAATCTTGATTTGTTCATACTGTTTGTCTCAAAGCATCTTTTAAGCTTGTTGGGTTTCATACTTTCAGCAAACAGGACTTCACATTGCAGACATTTCAGCTTCCCCTCATTGCTTTTAATGGTTTTAAGGCTTCTTTATCCAAATTATAAAATAAAAAGTCTGTATTTTGAGATTAAAAAAAAAAAAATTGACATATAAATTGGAGATTTTGAGAATAAAAGAAATGATAGATAAAGAAGTCAAAATTATAACAAAAAAAGAAGAAATTGAGATAAAAGGTAGAAATTTTGAGTGAAAAAAGGCAAATTATGTGATAAAAAAGTAACAATTTTGATATAAAAAGTAACTCATGAGATAAAATAGAATTTATGAATTAAAATGTTGAAACTTGATCTTAAAATTCATTGTTTTGAGATGAAAACTCAAAATTTTGACTTTAGCTCATAAACTTGTCTTGTGGCTGTCAGTCAAGATGCTCCAGCCCAGATAGTTCTAGATGCTGTGTTTTATTACAACCAGATGTATATATCAGAAAGTAAAAGTAAAAGAAAAAAGTAAGAAAAATTGTGTTTAAAATTGTGTGTGGTGTTTTTAATTTTAAAAAGAAAATTACTTACTTAAAAAGTATATCAGGCATTTTTTAATCAATAACTTGACATGTCAGGTGACCTTATTTGAATTCCAGGTAATTCCAGGTCTGACCCCAAGGTTGGAAAACACTGTTTTATTTCGTGTCCGCAGGGTCGACGTGCAGACCTGGAGATGCAGCAGAAACAGGGCAAAGAGGACCCACAGGAGCTGCAGTACAAACAGCACTGTGCCTGGCTGTGGTGAGGATTTATGGCAGAAATTTACTCAAACAGCTCCATTAAGTGGCTGAGAGTGTTTATAGAAAGGCTGAGAGTTTGAACAAAAGAGTGTTTTTTGTTCTGGCATGATCTGAATGCTGCATCACCTGTGAAAGTGTCACAAAACAACAAGTTGCACATTGAATGTCTGTGTTATCTTTGAAAGCTTTTTGGTGCTCAGAGATGATGTTTTATCAAAAGAAGACTCCTCCTGTCATACAGAGAGGACATCACATCATTGTTTGCTTTTCTCATTCTTTCTTCTTTGTTTTTTTATTCTCTGTCCACCGTGGTGCTTCTTGTCCCGCAGGGCCAGAGATCAGCTGACAGACGTCATCAAAGCTGCTACAAAGTGAGTCTCCTGCTTCTGATCTCCACACAAACAAAAGAGTCAGACACAGCTGAAGAGACTGAGCTCATTGTGTTGGTGCTGACAGCAGGTTGTTGTTTGTGTTGTTCAGAGACAGTCCTGTCGTTCAGGGAAACTCCATCCTGGCTCTGAGCGGCCTGGCTGCTGTCCTCGCTAAATACGAGAGTAACCTTCCCGCTGATGGTGACGGCGGCCTCGGGGTGAGAGATTCAACTTTTGTAGCAGTTTTGGTCATCAGATCCTTTGAAGAAATTAGTTTGATGGTTGAATTATGAGAACAGAGAACTAATTTAGAGAGTTTGCTCCTGCAGGCTGGCCCAGAGTTTGTTCCTACATCCAGCTGGTTGTCTATTGTCCTGAACACGCTGCTCAGCATCAGCAGCAGCAGCTACAAGACCACAGGACAAGTGTTCCCATGGTTCCCACATGTGAGCCTCTGCAAGTGTTTTTATGTCTTTGTCTGCCTTAAAAGCTAATTAAGCCACACTCATTTTTCAGGGATTAAACTAACCTGGTGTAGGGGAGCTACCTTTTTTCTTTGTTGAATGTCTTCATTTAAAGGGACTGTAAGAAAAATGTCTCATTCCTAGATATGTGCCTGATCATGATCCACACTTAAATAAGATTATCAAAGTTAAATTAGGTGATTTCTAAATGCTACGTCTAAGCTTTCCAATCTATTCAGTAGGAATGTTGGGCACTGGCGCTGGACTTCTTTCTCCTCACAGTCCCTTTAAAAACAAGTATGTGTAGAAAGTGCAGAAAAAAAGCTGTAAATGGACATTTGCCTTATTGATTCTGAATGAGCATTTAATTCCTGCAGGTGTCACTGTTTCCTTGCTGGTTTAAATGTCATTGCTGCCTGTAAACACCACAGTGACGCCTTCTCCTCTCAGGTTTGTTTTAGGGTTCATACTCTGGTGCTCTCAGTGACTCCCTCTGTCCCTCTCAGCGCTCGTATTCAGGTGAGAACACAGCCAGCGCCATCGCTCGCTCCTGTGCCAGCCTGTCGCTGTCCCTGCTGGTCCCTGTCCTGGTGGTGTGGCAGAGAGACGGTCTGGTCCAGGTTCTATCAGCCCTGAAGGCCAGCCTGCCCGACTCGCCCAGTGCCGATGACTCCCAGGCCGTCCAGTTCCACTCTGGGCTGGCGCTGGGCATGGTGCTGTCCAGTCTGCACCACCAGAGGCTCAGGTAGAGCGAGAAATTGTGAAATAAAAATGAGTCATACTGTCAGCCTTGTGATCAGTTTTCTAAGCTTCTCTCTTTATCTCTCTGTTACTCAGCGACGTCTCTGTTCAGAAGGATGCTGATCTCCTCCAGAGCTCTTTGGAGGCTCTGGAAAGTTGCTCCTTCAACCCAAACCTGGAGTACAAGTCAGTGCAGAGTCCTTACACATGATTTAACTGGCTTATTTCACAATGTGCTGACGTTCTAAAACTGTTTACCTGTGTGTGATGATCTCCTCTCCCTCTCTACTCTCTTAGTATGGGCTGTGTGTTGGGTCTGGCCCTGGTTCTCTCAGCTCTTTGCAGCAGTGGACATAAAGATCAACACCTTCATGTCACTCAAACACTCGACAAACTCCTGTCCAGCCTGCAGGACAGCAGCGGACAAAGCCGCATGCTGCAGGAGGTATGGATCCTTTTTGTGCACTTACATCTTATCAGGACAGTTTTAAAACGTTAGATAAATATTTGATGAATTCATTGTACTTCTCAGTTTCTTCCTCATCTTCTACCAAAACTAAATTGTGCTGCCTAAGATGATTAACTGATGATACAGCTTGAAGAGACTTAAATCTAATGCTGACACTAATAATCACTTGCACACTCAGAGTCAGTACCTGTTCAAAGAAGAAAAAACTGATTCTTCAGAGGATTATTTTTTCTTGTGCAGGTCTTGGCGTACTCTGTGGCCTGTGTCGGGGTCTCGGCCTTCAGTGGAGGTCTGATTGATGCAGCAAAGGCCGAGGAGGTCATGAACACCCTGCGCACCCTGACTGAGGAGAGCCAGCAGGTCAGCCAGTTACAGTTTTCACTAACACTTCAATTCCAAGTCAAGTCACATTTGGTAAGAAACTGTTTTGTTCAGTTTCTTTGAAATTGCCTCCAAATTTCAAGGTTAGTAGGTGAAAATTAGTGAATAATTTATAGCTAGTGTCAGACCTAACTTGGACCTTACTTGTTTGTCAATTTAAAATAAATTAAAGATAAAGGTTGTCTGGTTATTACCTAATTACAATGAAATCTCTGAACCTGTAAAGTTAAGTGTTTCCCAGTTTCCTGTCAATGATGACAAGGAAATGATTGTAAAGCCCAGCTGTGGTGATCATATCTCATTTAAAGGGGAAAAAAATAAACATTTTTGTCTCCTGTTGTTCATTTTGAGACTTCATCTGTAGTCTAACCTCAGCCGTGCTTCTGTTCAGACTCCAGGTTTCTCTCTCGCTCTGGGTTTAGTTGTACACGGGTTCTCGGTGTGCGGTCATGGTAAAGCTGAAGACATCCACCCTCGCCTGTTGGCTGCATGGACTAAGATCTTACTGGCTGAGGTACCTGAATCACATTTTGATCTTTTATTGATGAGTTTACAGCTGTAGCTCAGACTTCAGTGTCCTATCTTTGTTTCAGGGCTGTCCCACGATGCAACGTCTTGCTGCTGTCAACGGTCTGGTGGCTTTGGTGGGGTCAGAGAGTTACCTCATACAGGTGAGAGGTTTTCCTGTTCGATGAATGGATGGACCAAAGAGTTTTTTCTCCTGGTCATGGATAATTATTAAACATAAAAGGATCTAAGTATTTTTAGGTTTAAAGGCTCTGTGTTTTTTCTGGAGAGCTGGTGCCAAGATTTTAGATTTAAAACTGGATTTTTTTTCTCTTTGTTGAGCGCTCAGAGAGTCTGTGCAGATATTCAACATTCAGAAATCATATTGTGGGTGATCTATGCATTGTTTCATACATTAATTGAGATGAGTCAAGTTGTTATTTACTTAAACCAATCCTGATTTGCTTCACAGCTGTCAGGTGAGTTGGAGCTTTCCTCTCAGCAGCAGAGCAGACTGAACGAGGTGATTCGAGCCATCACACAGGTACAAACTGTCACAAAGTTCATTCTTCTCACTGTTTCTCACTCTGGCAGAAATGTCACACAGTTCTGTTTTAATCCATCTTCAAATATTACTGATAAATTTTCCCTCTGAGGTCAATTTGACCCAAAAGAGTTAATTGCCTCAGAAAAAAAAGATGTACAGAAAATTGTTGACCAAGTTTTTGTGTCAGGCATTTTGAATCCATAACTATATAACTTGATAATGAAATCTGTCGGTAAGTCGACCTGTTCTTCTCAATCTTCTCAATTGCCCTGAAAACATAAGTAGCTATAAATGTATGATTCTAATTGTTTTTGTGATGGTATGACCTTTTCTGTACCACCAACAGGTAAAACTGTCATTTTCAGAGTTAGAGTATCCTGAAAATATGTCATTAAGCGGCATCATAAGTTAGTGCTTTTATTTAGATAGTGAGGAGTAACTTGCTGGAAAGTGGCCACAGGCCAGGTTCAAACCCAGGTCATCTGAATGAGGGCGAACCTCATGGAGCATGGCCCCAAAATCACTTGGCTATCTATGCGCCCAGTAGGTGGCGTCTCAATTGAATATATTTAACATGACGTGAAAATGTGAGAGTTAAAAGAACAATTTAGACAACATAAGACCAGATTAAAGTTACAAAATTGTACTAAAAAGGAAAAACTTGCACATAAAAACTCTTCAGAATACAAGGTAGGAAATATTTGGATTTTAAAATGTAGTCTAAAACATTCTTGATAACCAATCCTAAAAAATATATATCCAGATCTTGGTCCTGCTTTACAAAAATCCTGACATATTTTGCCCATATCACCCTCCAATGGAGAACAATTTCCTTGGCTAGAAGCAGAGTTTGCTGATTTGTAAGCAGCAGTGACACTGCAGAAAACTGACTACTTATCATCTGGTATCAGAGGGAAAAAATAGGGTTGATTTTATTAGTCTGTAATGATTGAACAAGGATGTTTGAACACATGTAGTGACTGATTTTCACAGAATTACTAAAAGCATGTTTAAAATTTGTTCCAGTGGGTTTTTTGTTTGGTCATTTCACTCTCTGTGGTTCTCTTCTCTGCAGATCATCACATTCTCAGGAGCCATCGGTCTGCAGTCCAACAGCGCCTGTCTGGTGGCTCATTTACATTTGGCTCACATGTCCACTAGTCACACTCACACAGCAGGTCGGTACTGTACAACAGCTTGAAAATCTGCAACTACAACTTGAGCTGCTTTGAAAACTAGAAACTTTATTTGTTTTTCACACAGAAACCAAATCACCACTGCAGTGTGGAGGCTAGATATGGGCTTTAAGAATATCACATACCAATGCTGATGTAGTCTTCGTCTTCATGTTCTCTTAGTTGACTGAGTTCTCATCTGTTTTAATGTCTATAAAATAAGACAGTGTTTCCTGTCATCTTTCAGTCCCTCAGGATTTCAGTTACCTCCCTGAGAAAAGTGCCATCAGGCCCATCGTGGACTTCCTCTCAGAGGCTGGAAAAAAAGGTTTGGAGACTCAACACATCCCCTAATATAGTGTGATTATGCAGTTTTGTGTGTTAGAAGTGTCTTCTCTTCCTCCCTCTGTGGCTCCAGGTCCAGATTTTTCTCATCCAGCTCTTGTCAAAGCTGCTCTGGCTCCTCTGGCCTCAGTTGGATCCAGTTTCCAGTACCCTCCCATCAACTGGAGCGCTGTCCTCTCTCCTCTGATGAGGCTTGGATTTGGTTAGACTTCTTATACTCCTGTTTCTCATAGCTCAGGTCTAATAGAGTCACAACATTGAGCTCGGTGTGTTTCATTTCAGGGGAGGACGTTCAGCATCAGTGTTTGGTCCTGGCAGCAGGTCAGGCTCAGTCGTCTCAGAGTGCGTCTCTGTTCCTGGGCTCCTGGTTGTCTCCTCCTCTGGTGCACAGTCTCAGCGTGAGTTTCCTTTGTCTTCCCAGCTTCAGTGTTGTCTCTTAAAGTGAAAACAGCGAAAATGCAAAGCTCCATGAGGCCTGTTATAGTGTTAAAAACTACTCCCCCCTTCAGTTCCAGACCCGGGCTCACCTGTACGAGTCTGTAGGTTTGTGGATGAAGCACGTCCCTGAGGACAAGCTGCAGGTCTACCTGGAGAGTCTGGGTCTGCAGCAGTTCCAGGATGACCTCCGAGCCCAGCGCGTGTCACTGTGTCGCTCGGTGCTTCAGGGCCTCACTCAGGCCTTGGCCCTTCCAAACCCCCCCAACAGCTGCTGGAGCATCCTGACCTCCACCACAGAGAAGATCTTCAGCCTCCTGCCGAACCACATCCAGGTACGACTAAAAACCAGGAGGAGTGGTTAGACTCAAGAAATAATTTCCAATTATTGGCGGTTTCATTATCCGTCAGAAATTAACAGAAAAAAAGAGCAACCATATTTAACAAGCTGAAATCAGTAAATGTTTGAGTTTGAGAATGCAGTGTCTTCCATTTCAACATTTACACTATTTTCCCATGATTCTTTTCATCTTTTTTATCTGCAGGATGCAGAGGTGGATCTGTACGTGGGAATCACTAAATGTCTGTCTGAGTTGTCTGACACAGAGATCGACAGAATTACTCGGGTCACAGAGGTGAAGTATAATCTGATGTAAAATTATATCATGTATGAATATTTCCCAAAGTAGATATTTAGTCCTGGATTCAGAAATCCTTCTTTCTGTCTCCTAACTTTCTTAGAAATCCTCACAGGAGCTTTAAAACAATAGGTTTTACAAGTGTTTCTGGTTACAGTTCCTCTACTTTTGTTAAGGAATACCGTGTTTTTATTTGTAGAAAACTAAAGTTATCCACAAAAAAAACTGCTGCAGACTATTTGTCAGGGCTAAAATCTTAAACAGCTGAGTTACACTACAGAAATAATTGTATTTACAGCCTGATTCATTTCTTTATAGGCACAAACTGATGTTTTAAAGATATCAAAACCTTCAGTGTTAGTATAAGCAGGAAGGCTAAATACCAGCCTTCTGATAGGTCACTGTAGAATAAGTTGTATGATGTTTTCTTTACACAATTTATTTTTCCCGAACTCATTAAGCTTGTGAGTTTTGCCCATTTAAGGACATAGTAGACTTGACTGACAGGTGGGCATCTTTTAGCTGTCTGCAAAGTGGCTAAAGACCCCCCTCTTTATTTCACCCTTGCTTACGTAATATGGCAGCCACCATTGACAGGCTCCACAGGCTCTAATGTCACCCATCTGTTTCTGATACAAAGACTACATCCATGTTTGTACTGTGTCTTCGCGACAAGACAAAAATGCCTAAGTATGTGTCACATTTTGATATCTTTCTTTTTACCCCTTTTTACTATATAAGTGTGTTTCAGGTAAAGAAAACTTAACAAAAAGTCATCACACTTCAGTCAGTGCACTCCAAATGTTTATTTCCTAAATGTTCAATCAGCTGATCAGAAATTTGGAGCAAATTGTTGTGAAGGAATGGTCTTAACCTGGAACATTCAGCTCACTGCACTGCGCTCTCAGCTGCCTTGTTACAGATGAGTTTTAGTTACTAACTTAACTCTTTGGCAAACTGGGATAAAAACTGGTTTTGCCACTGAAATTTACTGGAAAAAATGATTCCTCAAGAAAAAAGTAGAGAAGATGCATGGAGTTCATCCGAAGCACCCTACATGTTCACATTTTGCTCTGGCCTTCAGTTTGCTGATGTTTTTTCTTTTCGTATCTTTACTTAAAGCTCACAGTCAATCACTAACATATCAGTTTTGTTAAAAATCCATAACACACCTTCATCTTTTTTTTATAAATAAATATTTGTGGTGGAATTCTCCCAAGACAATGTGGCTCCAGTCTGAGTTGGTTGCTGGTCTCCTTGACTTTTTAAACTAAGCTGAAACTGTCGGCTGATTAGACAGGCATCACAACCTCAGACAGGATTAAAACTGAACACAGAGTGGTCTGTTAGACTCTGCACTACACTCATCCTGTAAACTGTGTCTGTCACTTTTCCTCCATCAAACTACATAAACGATTTCAACTTAAGTCATCTGAGTCTCCTGAGTTTTCTTCTTCAAGTGGTGAAGCTTCCTGATGTTTCCTAAACAAAATCTGAGACGTATTTTAACTCATCAGAATCAGAAGCTTTTGTGGATGACAGGTGAAAACTATTAATCATTCTTCATTTCATGTAAACCAGCTGTTTTCTCTCCGTTCCAGACTCAGATGGAGAAGACCTGCTTCGTCCTGTCCTATCTGACCTCCCAGGGCAGAGTCCCCCTCCTCAGCCTCAATGACATCATCGCCGGCGTGCTCCGCGACTGGCCGAGCTGCAGGGTTGGCTGGCTCCTCCTGCAGACATTTTACCAGTGTCGCCTCGCTACCAACGCCAATACAGGTCAGGATTTCAGAAAGAGCTTCTGTGTTTACTCTGAAGTGCAGGTAAATACTAGATGAGGGAGAAAGTTGTCTCTTCCTGGTTTGAAAGAGACATGGGGTCGTTTTTTGGACTTTTTGATTTCTAAAATGTTGCCTGCATTGTGCTCAGATGTTCCTGATGCAACCACCAGATGACACTAGGGCGAAAAAAAAAAAAAAAAAAAGGCCTTTTTCCCTGTTAGTGTCCCTCTTTTCCCTGTCTCCCTGCATGCTGCACAACAAATACACTCATAGATCTGTGTGTCTCATCTTTTAAAGGATGTCCTCGAGCTGAGCTGGTTTGTTGTTTTTTTAGGAGTCATGAAACGTATGGAGTGGCTGCTGGAGCTGATGGGACACATCCGAAATGTTGCCTATGGTGCAACAACTGTCACATGTGGAGACACCAAAATGGTATGAAGCTATGAAGGTAGATGCGTTGCAGAGTGGGAGAGCGTGTAGAACGTGATTTCTTCTAGAATATGATGTGAGCGCTTGAAGGGAAAAAAGTGAACTTGTTTTTAAAAATGTTTACTTGTATAAAAAAAAATTCTCACACACAAGAACCGTACCACTACACTGCACAACTTCTGCGGTCAGGACAACAAACCAAGGGATACTTGAGTTTGTTGCAGCATACAGCAGGTTAAAGTGAAGAAACATTACAGTGAGTAGAGTTCACTGTGTCACTGTCACATTCTTGTTGACCTTGTGAGGTCTCTTCCTCTCTGTAGGCCACAGACTTCCTGTTCCAGGTCTTTGCTGCAGCCGTCGTTTCCTGGGCCGATCATTTCATGCCGCTCCTGCTTGGTGTCAGGGACAGGTGGTTTCCATGGAAAGACGGATCCAAGCCCCTGACTCTGCAGCACAGTCTGTACGGTGGGGAGTTGTTCACCGAGAGCGCCTTGCCCCAGTGCATGCTGGGAGTGTCCCACAGCCTGCCTGTACTGCTGGACAAAGAGCCCTGGAGCAGCCAGACTCACAAGGTCAGTGTGATGGATGTGTTTAAACCTGAATGTTGGAGAGAAAGGTGGTGCTAACAGGATGGAGTGTGTGTGTGTATGTGTTTCAGTTTATGGACTGGCTCCTCAGCATCTCTGAAGCTCCTGAACAGAGTCTGTCCGCCTCAACCATCAACACCACCAGAGGTAAAAACGTGATCAACACAGCTGAAGATATCCTGAGGGAGTGAAACCACATTCACATGAAGGCACATAAAGTCTCCTCATCTAATCAAAACTCTTCCTCCTGTCATTATTTCAGCTGCTCTGTTGGCTCTGAAGTCCTCCTCTGAGTTCAAGAAGAAAACTGTGTGGACCAGAGCATATGGATGGTAGCCTGGAGGAGACACAACTTACTCAGACGGAGCTTAAAACCAAGACATGACACACAGAGACTCAGTGCAGCTTCATGGACTCTGCTTTAATCACACAGTGATGACAAAAACAAGAGGAATGTTCTCTGTCACAACCAAACACATTAAAAGTTCATAAAATAAAGGAAGTTTATGATTTTTATTTTGTTTACAACTCAGAGAAAGTTTCTTTAGACTCAAATAATGTAAAGTCTTCAGGTGTCATTTCTTCTTCGTCTTCTTGTTCCATTTGTGCAGGTGGTGTCGTCTCTCCTTCAGCAGCTGCCAGACGGTGACAGAAGCTCCTGAAAACAAAAGACGAGAGTTAAAAAAAACGTCCTCTTCTTCAAATCATCTTATATCTGTCTGACACTTAAGATTTATCCAAACAGCTGCCAGAATAGTGAGATCTTTCAGAAGAATTTACTTTGCACTTAGAGAAAAACATCCTTCTGTTTACTGGATGAATGAGATAATAGTACCTCCAGGAAAAGCGATGGCACTACATGCAGTTGGCTGACAAATGTTTACTTTTTTTTTTTCAATTCTTCACTTCCTGATACTTTCCTCCACTGTTTTGAAAAACATTTTTTTCCAGCTTATTGCAATGTGTGTCTGTGTGAGATTTTTCTATGTAAAAATGGGTTTAAGATAAGTATAAGAATACTTTATTGTGTCATAAGAATCTTTGGTTGTGTGGGGCCCTCTGGTGGTGTCAGTGAGTATTACAAGAGAAAAACATAAAGAGTTAACAAAGTGTAGGGATGAATGGGTTAGACAAACACTGGGCTTTCATCCATGAGACTGAGGCCAGACTCCCACAAAAATCAAGAACTAAAAGTGAAATCAGATCTCAGTTATGTCACCTGAGTAATGTGAGGAATGAAACTGATTTCACTAATTTTTAGTTTATTTTTCAGTTTAGCTTTTCAGTTTCTCTTGTTGCCTAAACATGGACAGGACTTTGAGCTTTGACTATGACCTGTGCAGACCACACATCAACACAAACCAGAGCTAAACCACTGGAATAACAATGCTGTTAATGCACATAACGCAAAGACTTGAGTATGAAGTGTTTATGATGGCGCTGGCGGCCATTGTGAGAATATGAACCAGCTATGTGCACATTTTTCTGTCACAACTGGTGTTTCTTGTTTTCACCAAAATGTATTTCCTTATTGGTTCTTGCAACTACTATTATTTTTTTTACATTTATAGATTTTATTTAGACTTTTTTTTAAAAAACTTTTTATATAAAAGTCTGTTTTTGACCTATGGAATATTCTCTATAGTATCTTCAGCCAGTTTGCATTTCTTTTTATGTATTCTTTTTTTCACTTTGCTCTCCTCTTTTTTGCATACATGTTAAGACGAGATGAATCAAAAATGTTTCTAAAATGTTGGCACTTTGTTAATTATGTTTCCAGAGAAGCTTAACATGCAGAAACATGCATTCAGTTACAAAACTAATATTTGGAGTGCTGCACGGACCAAAACCAGTATCTTTCATAAGTGCTGGAGCTCGTGATGCATCATCTATTCCACAGAAACTAAAGCAGTTCTGTTGGGAAAAGGAGATAAAACCCTATACTTGGCAGCATGGACCAAATAAAGGCACTGAGTATATAGTAAAGTCATCTAAGTGATGTATCAGTTCTAAAAAAGACCCTGTCACTTACCTCAGGTAGATCAAACCTAATCAAACTGAGGCTGTTTTGCAACATTTATTATGTGTTTATTATGTATATGATGAATGAAGCTATTTGTGGGAGCTTTAACTCAGAAGAGGATGTGGGTTTCCTCAGTTTTTAGGAAGGACTAGTCTTTGTCCATCAATGGACTGGGACAAGA
The DNA here is from genome assembly GCA_008086565.1 of Thalassoma bifasciatum. Taxonomy (NCBI): domain Eukaryota; kingdom Metazoa; phylum Chordata; class Actinopteri; order Labriformes; family Labridae; genus Thalassoma; species Thalassoma bifasciatum. Next base: position 6,310 of record RPOG01006139.1, on the reverse strand, counting down.
TCAAACCCTGAAATATCCTCTGGCTGCATTCAAAGTTGCTCTTAAGCTTCTGATCGATGACCAATGAAACTTTTAAAACCATGCTGTCTAAATTCTGCTGTCTTCTTACCCAGAGCGAGAACAGGTAGGTAAAACTTCAGGACACAGGGCAGGTGAGGCTGTGACGACACTGTTGAGTTTGAAGAAGAAGAAGACTGGGCTGATTTTGGCTGGATGTACGGCAGAGTCTGGTACACAGTGACACCTGGGGGCGCAAAGGAACAGAGTTAGGATGCAGATCTTAAAAATCCCCTCACACTGAAATAAAGAACATTCCTCTGTAAGGCCTAACTGGTTCTGCTGAGTGAAAAAAAAAAGAGCATTAGAAGTCATCTGACTGTTTTCCCCGTCTAACTAATGGGCTGTGGAGCTTTTGCAGGTGCATAGTCTTACAGGCAACAAATATCAAGTATCTAACCGAGGTTACTTGTTGGACAAAGATGTGAATCAACTGAAGCAAAGGCAAATATGTCAAATTTTGTTACTGCTCGAACATCAACTACAGCAGTGGTCCTCAACCTTTTTTGGGCCATGACCCCATTTTTACCTCACAATTTTCCAGCGACAAAAAAAGATAGTTTCTTTCTAGAATTGATGTCCCAGCTGCAGTATCGCCCTGGCAATGACAAAGCTCACTTCTAGAACACTTTCAGTTCTCGCTCACTGACTGTCATAACCAGTGGCATGCACAGACAATTCTAAGGGAAGGGACAAAAGAAGAAAAATATAAATGCTATGTGTGTGTTGTGGCTGCCAGCAGGTCAGTTTGTCATGTTTTAACCAGCCAAAGGGGCAGGTTGCTTTTCAGTATATGAGCAGTAAATTGATTCATGTCGGGAAAATATGAACATCCACTGTCCTAACCTTTAAGGAAAAAAAGGTGGCCTTAATGCTTCCCTGTAAAAGTGTGAAAAGTTAAGGTTTTTTTTTTTTTTTTTTTTTTTTTTTTTTTTTTTGCCAGGATGTACAACGATTCTCTCAGAACCCAAGAGCTGGATTTTTCACAGACAGGATGATTTATCCAGGATATTTCTGACTGAAAGTCTTATTGAGATCATTTTTCTCCTGGTGTCATGGAGTGCTGCTGATAGAAGAAGCTGCTGATAAACTGTTTCTTCATGTGTGAACTATGTTCTGCTCAAACACACAGAAGAGATGGAATAAATTCTCTTCACACACTTCCTGATGTTTTATCAGCTCTTCTGCTTTGCCATCTCATTTCCTGTATGCTTCCTGTGTGAAACACAAACCAACAGAAGAAGCAGCTCATGTTGTGGAGCTCACAGAGGCATGCTGGGACGAGCTGCTCCCCTAAGTCCTCCAACATCAAGTCAGAAATGAAGGTATAGAAAGATTTACTCACCCTCTGTGGCTGCTGACAGGATATACACAGGGATCCAGAGTGTGTATCGAGTCCACAGCATGGTGATGGAGGGTTTCTGCATCAGACACATGAGCTCATGGGGATACCTGTGGTTAGAAATACACCCAAGATTACAAATAAAGATTCACACGTCACATAATCAGCAAAGGCAGGACTTCTAATGTCCAACGGCAAACTTCTAGCTGAGGACTGATTCTCTAGAAATCGATGAGAAGAGTTGCCTGTGTGCCGTTGAATAAATAGTGACGTAAAAATGTTAAAAATATCTTTATGGTCTCAGGTGGCATGATAATGTCTGTAAATCTGAAATGCTGAATGAGCATGAGAAGGTTTACTCTACTGCCTTTCAAACCCGAGCTTGGACTCTACTTTGTTCCTGTATCTGATTATACCTTAGAGCTGACATATTATACAGAATGTATCATGTATATTGACTTTTTTTTATTATCTACAACTCATAAAATGAGTCAGACATCCAGAGATTTCAAATGTCTTCAAGGGGCTGTGACAGTTCATTCATAGGAGAACATGTTTTTCCAGTCAAGATCTGTATTACTTAATTATAAAATACTAAGAATACTAAAATATAAAATGTAAAATAATAAAACAATAAAAAACTAAAATTCTTAATAATAAAATACAAAAGAGCCATTACATACTAAAATGCTAAAAAAAATACTAAAATACTTAATTATAAACAGTAAAATGTATACTAAAGTACTCAGTAATAAAATACTAAAAACTATGTAAATACTTGAAAATAAAATGCTGAAACCCTAGAAGATAAAATACTTAAATATTTTAAAAAAATTAAAAGATTCCATTATTTATAATGAAATACAAAAGAAAAATAAAAAAACTTCAATAATAAAGTATTGAAAAAAGTACTTAAATCCTTATAATATATACTAAAACACTAAAAAACTAAAAATACTGAAATACTATATAATAGAATCCTTAAAAAATAAAACATACAAAAATGTGTCATAATGAATACCTAATAATGAGATACTAAAACATGTTAACATACCAAACTACTTAATAATGAAATACTAAAGTGATTAATTACAAAATATGTAAACGCTTAATCATAAAATACTAAAATACCTCATAATACAATACTAAAGAATACTTAAATACCTAATTATAAAATGCTAACTAAACAATAGTACATATGAATTACAGTTGATGAGTGTGTCCTCGTTTTAAAAAGAATGATAATCACTTGAAAAAGTTTTTATCAGTTATTCTTTTTTCATTTACCAGACATTTCATGGGACCCTGTCTTAATTCCAAGCGACCCCATGTGGGTTACGACCCCAAGGTTGAGACACACTGATCCAAGCTGACCTCATCCCACAGAGTCTCTGTAGAGACTGGATAAAGTGAGTCCATAATGTTTACTCCATACTCTACTTCCTCTTTAGAGTGTTTATCCTTTTTGCTTTACTGAAAATGTAAGCAGCTGATGTACACTCTGATTTATTGTGTGGAGTCTGTTCACCAACCACAGGCTCTGTTATAAAACCAGTCAGTGCTGATCTCAGAAAAGCTGTCACAGTGTAGATGTAATATTTTGCTCCAAAAAGCCTCGAAACTTCACAACTTGCTTGACCAATGTGCTGCTGAAAGTATTTTCACTTGAATGTGATATAGACTCTTTGTGTATGGACCAGGATGATGCTACAGCTTGTGTGTCACCAAGAGGAGGGAGAGCAGAGAGGCCCAAAACTTTGAATTAGCATCCTGTGGATAGAGAGTAAATAAGGTGGGAAAGTGAAGGTGTTTTTACCTGAGCAGGTCCATGATGTTCCACAAGAAGAGCTGAAGACAGACGACAGGTTTACTCTGGATCTCCTCCCACATGATGACCACGAGCAGCAGGAGGTTCTTCTCCACCACCTGAAGTCCAGAGAGCACAAACAATCCTCAGGCTGTTTCAAACACACAAAGACCTGTGGATGAATGTGTGGCTGTGTTTTTGAATTTGATCCAAAGGCTGACTTTTGATACACACTTGGATGAAGCGAGGGAAGAGTCGGGCTTTCTCGATACCATCTGCGATGTGGAAAAGCTCGAGGATGGAGAGGAGCTGACACAGACTCATGACCAGGCCCACGGAGTAAAACGTGTCCGCTAACGCATCTGTAGAGTCAAAATAAACATTACTTATCAACCTGAGGTAACAAGATCAGGATCTGGTTTGTTTCCACTCACCTTTCCCAAACATGAGGAACCTGGCGATAGTGTTGGAGAGGATCCAGGTGTGTCCACAGAACTGGAGCAGGTTATACGAGAAAATATAGATCCGTCTGAAACTCAGCCTGTGGAGGAAAAAAAGAACTGATGGCATTTGGTTTGGCTGTTCTTTCACTGGACATTACAGACAGGTGTCACTCTTCACCTGTACCCAAGTCAACAAACAGGCTCAGTTAAAGCAGCACAAACATGACTGCTCCTGAGCTGCCAAGGCTGATGCACTAGTCATGATATTGTTGAAATAAAAAGAAATATCAGTAAAGTTAGGCCTCTGAGAGTTTTTCTGAATGTAAAAACAACAGTTTCATCCATTTTTTAGTTTAAATTCTGAAGCACAAATACCATTTCTGCTTTTATTGAGTTAAACTTGTGTTTTAATCCTTATTACTCAGCATCAAAATAATAATGTCAACTCTTAGCAAATATTCTTCTTGGAAGTATCAAATGTTTGTTTTTTGCAATTTTTTCATTTTGAACCCCTCTCTTGTTATGTTTGTTTTCTTGGGCAGAAATGTACAATATCAAATGTAACTGCAGAGCAAATCTAGTTTTGTAGCTCAATGCATGCTACTGCACGTCAAAGCTTCTCTAGGAACAAAACAATTAAAATGCCAACCCTTTAAAAACAACTCTGATTCATGTGTCTTCACATGTTGGCAAAGGGGCACCCAAGGAAAAAAAAGAAGAAACTTTTTCTGTGTTTGGAGTTTGAAGTAGAGGGTATTCTAAAAAATTAATATAAAACACCAAACTTGGTGAATCAAAAAGACACATTTATAGAAAAAGTAAAAGAAATATCATTGTTTTGTTCTATAAAAAACTTGTAATTATTAAAAATGATAAATGCAAGAACAAATGAGTGAATAAAAGTGTAATTAAAACAAGAGAAAAGCAATGATGTATTGAAAAATTTAAGATGTGAAAGTGCTGTCGTAAGTGTTATATGCTTTTGCATTTGATTAGTGCACTGCTCTGCTCATACTCCACCTCAACACTAGTTGGCAGTACCGTTTCTATGCTTGTGGTGTTGCAGTTTCTGGTCATCTGCCTATGTAACCAGAGAAATCCAGACCCAAAAGTTTCACATTGGACTTTGAAGAGTTACATGGCACGGGGACGTTGTACATGTGGCCATGGGGTTAGCGTTGTCTTGACATGTGGTTATATTTTACCATTTGGCTTAATAAGTGAGCGCCTACATCGGTATGAAGATATTCAGACTAATTTTATAACTCAGATTCAACTAGGAAGTACAAAAGTGTCTTAAGTTTCTGGAAATGTTAACAGGGAGTCCAAAGCTCATGTGAGAAACTTTCTATCAGATATAATTTTCGCACCCCTTAGCCTTAAAGGGCTTGCAGGGCTGTTTTTATCGTCTATGGTGTGTTTACGAAGCTACGACTGTTAACTATGCTATTAGCTATGGTCAGAGGCAGTGAGCATGCACAGCCGCTGACGCTGAGCCATGGAGCCCAGTTTTGCTGTTGTGTGTAAACAAACAAACGAATTTCAACAAAGAAGTTCCTGCTTACTATACCTTTAAATATTTTAGTTGAATTGTTTTGCTCAGGTATCAGTCATTGTGTTTGTCACGTTTGTTTTTCTCCATGCAGTTAGAGCAATGCCCAACACCTTCCCTTTGCACTGTATTTAAAATATTAAAAAGATGAAGAGGCCTACCTGTTTATTTCATTCTGTTTATGAACTGTTAAAAAAGTCCTGACAGGCACTTGAAATGAATATTAAAGGACATACACTTAAAAACTAAAAAAATATAGGAATTCAGACAGTTGAATGCTGAACAGTTGGTGTTTTTATACATATTGACACAAAGACCAAATAAGTGGATTGTAAGTCCAAAATTTGCACATTGACCTTTTTTTTGCTTGCTTTATTTTACACATTTTGAGAAGAACATTTGAACCATGCACATATTTTGCAATTTTTGCTGCAGTTTCTCTTTTTCACATATTCCCTTATGTTATCTTTTCATTCTTCCCCTTCACATTTTGTTTTTCTGTCCCTCCTCTACCTCAATAGTTTCCCCTCTTTTTGCTGTTTCTTGTACATTTGACAGAAACTGAAGTTCTGAGTGAGGTCAGTCTGACAGATTTTAACACGCCCTGAAAAACACAACATTCCTTCCACAGCCAGAGCTCAGACTGTTGAAAAACTCTCACTAAAGCTTCACTTTCATACTCACATCCTCCCCCTGTGCTCTTCTCTTTGTCCGTTAGTGTTGGTGAAGAAGAGCTGATGATAATCTCAGTGATCTGAGTTTGAGCAGACTCATTTTTCCAGCTGAGCTTTTCTCTCCGTAAACATTGCCACACCTCTTTTCCTCTCACGCCGTCACAACTGGAGCAGAGAGAAAAGCTCAGCAACATGTGTGTTTGAAAGACTTCCTCACACTGAACGTTACAGTTATTACTTCACAGACAGGAGGAAGAGGACACCCTGTGTGTGTGTGTGTGTGTGTGTGTGTGTGTGTGTGTGTGTGTGTGTGTGTGTGTATGTGTGTGTGACGTCAGGAAGTTCCTCCTCTGTCTAATAAAATATGAGCTGACTGAGAGCCAGAAACACACACACACACACACACACACACACACACACACACACACACACACA
>RPOG01006138.1:0-26230 GCA_008086565.1 Thalassoma bifasciatum | reverse complement strand
TGATGGCATTCTGTACAGGCCATGCATAACAATCTGCTCCTCTGTCATCAATAATTGTAGCTATCCTCAGCCAAGTCACACAGGGGCTGGTGTGTTGACATGAATACAGGCTGCTGTCTCACTCAAGAGCTCCGTTTGGACGCTAGAGTCAGGAGTTAGGAATTTTTCATCCTTTAGACGCTGTGTTAAACTGCACTCAAAAATAACAGTTTTACTCTGAGTGTAAACAAAATGAAATCCTACAAAAGGTCGTTAACTAGGAGCTGGTTTTAAACAGGATGTTTGTGTCTGTGTTAGGCACCACAGGGCTGAGCACGGGGAGAAAGCTCCGTTAAATTGCAGAAAGTTGAACTTCCCAGCTTGGCGACACGTAGCACACATGCTTGACATTCTTCACCCCCCCGACCCCCTGAGGTCTACCTTTTACAGCACCATAAAAACACCTTGTTTGTGCATATTACTATAACTATTGTCCATTAAAGAACTCTTTGATTGCATCAGCAACGGATGAGAAATTTTGAATATATGTTTATTTTGTGTTTTTGAGCTGCCTATGTTTTACATTCAAGAAAAAATAAATAAACATGTTGAAGGGGAAACAGCTGATAGTAAGTCACAAGTACAAACCCCATTGTTTCAGAATGATTCACAACGATTGTGTCTACAATTAAATTTGTGAGTGATTTGTAATAAGGGATGTGTACCTTTTCACATTTGGACCAAAACAGTACCGATGTCTGGTACCTTGAAATTAGAACCAGGACTCAATGGTACCAATTTTTGGTACTTTTGTGTGTGTATGTGGTTAAACATGGTCGTTTTTCTAGTGATGAAATTTCAAAATATTTCAGTTTAACATAATTATTTCTCAATATATACACTTTTACAAATATATAAACGACATTCAACTGTTTGTATTGTATCATCGTTTCACAAATTTCTCCAACATAAAAACCCATAACTAACATTAACTACAACTTAATAAATTAACAACAACTACATAGTGTTTTTTCTCAATAATGCATAAAATTAAAACCCAGGTCTGCACACTGCATGCCCATATCCAGCATGGAAAATCACCTACTCTTTCACCCCCTCACAGTCATAAGGATGCGTTTAGGTACCCAAACATGGCACCATTTGATTTTACATGCATCAGTACTCGGTACTGCTCACAGAATTTGGTCAGTACCTATAAAAGTACTAAACTCAGTACCCCTCCCTAGTTGTAATAGTTTATATTTCTTTCACTAGAACACATTTTATGAATATTACTTATGTTGAATGTAACATAGTTTTAAGTTTAGGTGGTAAACACAAGACCTTTCAAAGTAAAAATTAGAAAAAGCAGTGCCTCCTAAATTCACATCCAAGCCGACTGCTCCTCTACGTGTCTGTTTCTCTCTCTCTCTCTCAAATGGAGCTGCTTAGCCATAGATGTCCTAATTATAGAGATTTTTCATTTTTAGGAGAGAACTTACAAGGTAACAAGAAAAACGACATCTTGAAGAACTTGTAAAAAAAAAGTGAAATTCTACTACAAGTCTCCAGATGACTCGTAACAACATCTTCCCTGTGTGGGAGAAGAAAGTCCTGCAATATGATGTAAAACAAAGCACAAAATAATGACTTACAATTAACTCCAAACTGCTCTGTTATTATGTGGTTTTTACAGCATGCCTCAGGGTAGTGCATATGGACCCTTGAAATAGCAAAGGCTGTAATTAAGGCTGCAGCATTTCCCCCGTTTTTACACAACCCACACACACGAAAAATACCTCGGACCTGATATGGAAAAGAAGGTTGGCTGCAGTGCAGCTAAAGAGGGAACAGGGATGAAATAAACATGTATTGTTCAATCAAAAATAAGACTCAGAAACATTTCCCACCTCAGCCTATAGCAGCGTGTAGTGATGAAGACAACATGCAGCAGACAGTAGCCACGCTCCTGCACTGACATCTAAAGGACAAGGAAGATATAAAGCTGCCTCACTACAGCTGCAGTTTTCTGCTTTAAAAAGAAGACTGCGAGAGAGAGAGAGTGCTTTTTTCATAAACAAAATCTTTATTTAAAATTACAGCAATTCACAGTTCATTAGGAGTCACACCCCACAATTATTTGTGACGGGTATTTCTTTATTCATCAACGCATCACTTTGGTTTTATTTGTACCCATACGCATTAATGCTGAAAACTGCTATTTCAGAGCATCAGTGTGAATCAATGTATTTGTGGTGAATTCCTTATAAGATGAAGCATTTTTAATTGGTCAAACAACACACTTTAAAACAGAAAAATAAGATACAGTAGATATTTTTGCCACCAAAAATAATGTATAAAATGTTGCCTAGACAACACTAAAAGGCCTAAAAACACTCTTTAAAATATTTAAACAGACCGAGAATGTCATGAGAGCCTCTGGTATGTATAATTCAAGGAGAAATGAAAGATAAATAAATAATAGACAAAATCCTTTAGACTTGCTCAGCAAAGCCGGCTGTGTTAATAACACGAGTTGATTACTCCACAACATTTGCATTATTTTGCAGCTTGTCGACACTGGCAAGCACAATAATTTTGTACTGTGATCTCAGCCTCCCATCTTTCACAGTGTTATATGGAAAAATTCAATTTCCACTTCTGCACAATATTAGTCACACTCTTGAAGGAATCAGCTGAGTGCTGTCAGGGTGAAGGTTTCTCTCAGCCACAGAGGTACAGTATGAAATTGTTCTGAAAAGAAGCAATAACTGACCTCTATGATACACACCCATGGCAAAGAATACTGCAAAGACTTCTGTAAATCACCACTGTGAATGTAACATTTTACACATATACCTGCGTAACTGAAGTCAAATAAAGGATTTGCCCTTTTCTAAGCTAGTGTAAATTTGATCATGAAAGTGTCTAGTGTCAGAAAACTACTTTAATGGACTTGTTCAAAGGAATAACAGTGTCAAAACTTTACATTGATCAGAAAGCACCATTCGTGTTTCATATAATGTTATGACTGCAGCAAACGCCTCTCCTCCTTTGGACATCTTTCCAGGCATGTTATCCGTTATATTGCACATATTATAGTTTACTTGTAACTTTCTGGTTGTCCAGTACAACTACCTCCACCACTGATCATTCAAAATAGAAAATCTTATAAAATCTAATACAATGCAATAAGCTTTGGAAACTTTAAATATCCTCTTTTATAAAATAATCTGCTATACTTGCTAACATGGAAATATTTCATACACTGGACATTTCAGTAATTCAACACAGTTAAAGTTCTGTTGCAAAGTTGATCTAACAGTGAGGACTCTTGAAAAAGAAATAAAACTTGGAGTAGGGCTGAACAATTTATCGTTTTCTGATCGAAATCGGAATTCCAAACATCGGGATCATGTGATCACAAAACCTCCTGACTGACCCAGTTTTACACACGCGAGCCTTGAGTGTGGACTGTTGGGCAAGATCCTTGTTTGTTTGGGATTGTCAAATTGTGTTTTACTCATTATAACTTATTTAACTTAGTTTTTTTTTTTAAGCTGTTTTTTTTTTTAAGCTGTTTTTTTTTTATTACTTTTTTTTAACTTAACAGAATTGAGGAAATTTCAAAGTTAATAGTCATGGATGGGTTTTTGCATGATTGAGGATAAGGGCCACGCTAAAAAGACAGAAAAAGACAGAAAAAGTACATAATTAAGTTGAAATCTGACATGAAAAAAAGTCGTAAACTTACGAGGAGAAAGTCATAAACTCACAAGAACTGAGTCGTAAACTTAGGAGAAGAAAGTCATAAACTGACAAAGAATGAAGTCATAAACTTACAAGAATAAAGTGATAAACTTACAATAATTAAGTTGTAAACTTACAAGAATAAAATCGTAAACTTACAAGAGTAAAGTCACAAACCTATGAGAATAAAGTCATAAACTTAGTGACTTTTTTCTCTTGAGTTTACAACTTTTTTTCCCTGTACGTTTACAACTTTATTCTCATAAGTCTATTAGATTAATATCATAAGTTTCCTTTTTTCGATGATGTTTGGATGGTTTGATGTAATTTTCAGTCAAGTTTGTAAATGTTACTGTACATTGTGAATACTTCACTGAAGCTTAATTTAAAGAAAACCGTAAACCGAATTGAAATCACAGAAAAATCGCAATTAGATCTTTTCCTAAAATCGTTCAGCCCTACTCTGAAGTACTAGTTTCAACATTTCTGTGGCAAGTGCTTAGAACTCCCCTTTATTTCTTCCTCACACGTAGTTCTCGAATATATCCTCATCACTCACCTACTGGATTATACATTTTTGTCTGTAATCTCTGAAAAAACACAGAAGAGTCCAACACTCCTCGTTTACTTAAGGCACTTTTCCGCCTGCAGATGATTTGGATCAAGTAAAGTCGTGTTTGAGAATTTAATATCAAATAAAGCACAACCTTCTTGACTCTCAAAGCTGTGTCACAGGCTTAATATACATTTCACAATCACAGAACTCTTTTTCATGTTGTAACAGTACCAGAATTCTATTACCTTGCAACTTCAGATAGTTTCAGTCAGCGTTTGCTTTGTCAATGTAAAGGCACACGCAGATGTGTGCGGCTGTAAAAACTTCAATCAGTAAGTAAAGCACAATGCTTCAATGACTCTATGTGGAGTACACACGACTATGTGTGCACTTCAACTCACAATATCTGGGATGTTATTATGCTTCAATTCCACTACTAAACAAAACTGTTTTTTAGGTCTTTTGCCATTTTTTAAAGCTGCTGTCAGATCAGTTTGACAGAATTAAAACAACACTTCATAGAACTGCTTGATGGCATTTTTTTAAACATGTCAAATATATGATTCCTCCATAACTCAAAAGTGGTGAAGGTGAGAAATCATTTTCACAATGTTTGGAATAAATAAGACAAATGGAAAATAAAACTACATAAATGAGTTTCCATTTCATCCTGTGCACACTGGTTGTGTACTGCATGATGCTAAGCACAAAGTTGAGGCTCCACGAGTGTGAGAGCCTGCCACCTAGAGGTTAAGGAATGTCTTAACACAGCTTCCTGAAGCATGAGTGTTAAAATATCATTTGGTTCTTGCAATTCAACTGTATGAACAACTATTGTAAACCTGTAAGAAAGGGTAAGATTTGACATGTACTGCATTCATTTTCTTTTTTTTGTAAATAGCATAAAAAACAACACAAATAAACAGAACTCCTTGCATACTGAGAGACAGATAATATCAGGCACAGTTCTTTATGGGTCACATTCTGAGATGTGGGCTGTTTTTGGAGCAGAATGATGGTCGTTACTACACGTGTTGCTCCTCTTCACTCTTAATTCTACATTGCACAGAGATATTGTTTCAACCATATATTTGGACTCTAACACAAAGTTCGCTGATGCTTTCAAGTGCTGTTTCCTTGCTCTTGCTCGAATAAAAGCATGGCGAGCTGCGAGCGAGAGCCAACACCTTCCATGTTACTCTGAACACACCTGTGATAGATGTCTTCACTGAGACGAGGGTTGCAGTCTTGGTACCTGTACTGCTGATGCAACGCTGGCTCCACCGCCCTGAATACATGTAAACCTGAATACTTCACAAATATGTCGTAGATGTCCAGTGTTTCTAGAATCTCTTCGTTCTCTTGGACGTCTGCCGCCATGCGTGTGCGCGTCGCCATGTAGTCTGAGTTGTAAAAACAGGCTTCTTCGAATGACCTGCGGTCGAAATGACCAGCTTCCTTGACTAGATCGACTGAGACAGGATGCTGCTGGTTGTGAAAGGCCACGTCGGGATTGAAGTCCTGGAAATGGATGGGGAAGAACACCTGCCAATTGTTGATGGAATTCATGCGGCAGCGGTTCAGAAACTCAGGACTAATATTTGTGTTGGTACTCGCTAAAAAGAAGAGCGTGTCAACTGGGTGTTTCTTTGAGAGGATATCCATGTACTTTATCTGGGATGGTGTTTCTGTCTTGACACTTATCCATGGGATTTTTATTGTAGGGTATTTGTGTTCATAAGCATTTATCTGAGACTTCACACTGGCAAATATATCATTCTGATTAACCTGCTGTGCTTCTACTGGGTCATAAATAAACAAGAATGTTAGGACAGCGTTTTCACTCGTCTCGAAAGCGTTAGAGGCAAAAACCTCCAGGAAATGGTTGACGTACGTCCTGTCTTGAAGAGTAAGAGGTATAATGACATGAACCCTCGTCGCCTCGGTAACATAGGGCATGGGGATGATCTCAATCCGACTTAAAGGCCGCATTAAATGAACCCGCTGAGTGACCGAAGTGCTATAGCCCTTTTGGTTAACCACCTCAAGCTGAAGGTCCAAAGTGTACTCCATGCCTCTGACCGGGTCAAAGCGCCTGTATCCGTTCACCAGCTGCTGCTTCTTCAGGTGTAAGATAGGCTTGTACTTCTTATTCAGCTCCCCCATGGCTGTAGCAATGACATCGGCGACATCCATGCGATCGATACCTTGGAGTTCACATTTTGGCGAGCCGTCACTGCACGAGTAAATCTCCTCCTCTGTGAAATATTCCCACTTCAAAACTTCAAAGCGGGATTTTGGCTCAAAAGGTGGATTGATCCCCACAGGCCACTGCGCACTTCTGTTTCCCTCAAAAGCTACTACACTCACATTTATGATTTCAGCCTGTGGAAAAAAAAATAAAAGAAATGTTCTCATCTTGACGGTTGCTAATCCCAAAATTTAAAAACTTAAATTGTAAGAATCAAAGTGAAATAACTGTAAATAATTTGTGAAGAAAAGTGGGGTTTTAACTTGGATCCCAGCCATCAGAGGTTTGTTGCACTTGAATGTCAACTTACCTGGAGTTTAGCAATCTCATCGTAGGTCTTTTGAAGTTCCATCTCAGTGAAGTATCTGTGCAGCTGGTACATCTGTTCAGGGTCAGACACTGGATGAACAGACAGAGCCCTCTTGAACTCTTCACTCTGGTCTTTGCTGAGATCAGAGTTTTTTCCCAACTCATAATGCTGATACTGTAGCCCCTGAGGAGACACAAGGGTCCTTTCATTACACATGCATTACACACAATACCTCCATTTAAACACAGTGATTCTGCAGCATCTTGGGCCTGTCTACCTATACAGCAAAAATAATGGTCCAAACCATTATTGCTCTAATAATCCTGAGACTGACCTTTAGAAATAGCATATTTTCCAAAAACTCAAATTCATTTTCCCTCAGATCCTTCGTCATTACCAGGAAAAAAATTTGCATATTTGGAATATGATGTTTAACAAATGTTTCAATCTAGTCTAGTAAGCTCGCTTTTTTTTTTTTTAAATAAAACATGACAACTGCATGATTAGGTTAAAAGGGAAAAAGTAGGAACAAGAGATGGGTATCAAGAACAGGTTCCTGTTTAGAATCCATAAGAAATGGTTCAATCCATTGATACTGAAAACCTTAATGAAGCTATTTTTTTAGGCTTTTTCACACCTTTAATGAATAGTGGTAGGGTGGATAGAGTAGGAAAGGGGGAGAGAGTGGGGAGTGAAATGCGGGAAACAAGCCGCAGGTTGGATTTGAACCCAGGCCACCCGCTCGAGGGCAACCTCATGGTGCGCAACCAAATCCACTGGACCATTCTTTTCATTTCACCAGAGCAGACAAACTCTATGTTGACTATTCTGCCCCAGCTAGCTTAGCTTAGCAGACAAATAACAGTTTCCCAAGAAAACACTGATTCAGGATTTTCTACTTGAAGCTTTCAAACTAAACACATAAAGAAATGTAGATTACTCTCTCATAAGAGATTCATATTCAACACATTGTACATCTCATGTACCTAAAATGATACAGAAAACATAGCGCTAGCTTGATGCTACTCATGTAATGCAAATATATGCTTGTGGTTAGCATAGTATTGACATGACTGGTTTAGAACAGAACTTCAACTTTAATCACAAAATCATACCACAATAACTTTGTGTGAACACAACTTCAAACTAAAGAATGTACTAATAGGTACATTTTTTTCTAACAGGAAGTGCAGGCTCATTGTTGACTTTAGCATAACTATGGCAAGTTCTAGTTTCCAAACAGCTAAAGCATTGCTAGGTGGCCTACTTCAGTCAATAAAACATAACAAAACAATTCAACTTCACCTGATGTGTGATTCTTTCTCATTACTATCTACTTGCGCCCAGGGATACCTAAATTCATTGAAAAACTTCTTATTTATTTACTTGTAAACTCTTTAAAATGTTGTTGGCACATTAAAGCTACTTTTTGTACACAGAAAATTCACAGGGGGAATTGAAAAGGGAATCAATAAAGAATCTGATCGATCAATAAGGGCTTTGATATCAGAAAAATTTTATCAATAATCTTCACCAGGAGGAATGCTCAAAACCCCTTTTATAAAAGGCTGACACATGTACCTTGTATCTCACGTACAGATACAGCTATTAAGACTGAAAACAGAGTAAGCACATAAGGAGCTTGAGTGATTAAAAAAAGTGAATCCAATCTTATCAGGCTATTAAAAGAAAAAAGAATGGAGACACTGCTTAACAAAGTAGCTAGGCCACTCTATTGCCAATGGCTTGCTGCCTGTATGGTTCCCAAAGTGAAGCAATGTCTCAGCCAAATTTACTTCAATATTCTCACTTAACAGGAAAACATGGTTGTTTCTGCCTTTGAGTTTTTTTCTTTTTCTTTTTTTTTCCTGAAACATCAGAGCTCCTCTGTTCCCTTATCAAGACAGCTCTGCTGGAGCTCCTCTGGCTAAGAAACTTTGTTTAACCATGTGAATCACTGAGTAGTCTCAAACAAAATAGTTTCTAAGATGTTGCCAAAACGGAGAACAATGCAGAGTAAAATATTTTTACAACAGAATTCATGAAAGTAGCAATGAAGTGAGACAAGCTCCTGCGAAGACAGAACAAATAAGGCTGAATCTAACCAACAACTGCCTGACGGGGCAGTGGGACAGATCAGCGCTCAACAGAGCTTGTTTGACCTCTAATGCTAATGACATTACAGGGGCAGAGCATGTTGACCCACAGCGGATTTTCACACCACTGAACCTAAGCAAGGCTGAACTCAGCTGTCCTTTGTTTACCTGTTGACAGTTTCTAAGTTGCTGCTCCACTGTGAGAAAAAAAGTGAAGTGCTGAAGGATATTAGTGATCTGCTCTGTGATTTAAACGGTGACTCAGCACAAGCGTTCTCATTACAGCTCGTAAATTTCAAGTGCTGTCTCAGCTTTGACGGATGGGCTAGTGTCAGGAGGATGAGCCAGCGCTGTAACCTGTCTCATAACTGGTCTGATGGCAGTTTTCATCATTTATTTTTCATCGTAGCTCTTATTCATTTTAACAATAAACTGAACTGCTGTGTCCCCTTCATTTTCTGTTACTGTTTAAATAAACAGCTATTAACAGTTATTGAACATTGTATGCATTTTTGAAAACTGAAATGTATAACTTGGATCACTTGGATAACTTTACCTACCTCGTACTCGCTGACACAGTTCGTGTTTGTGTAATCAATGATGCATCTTCCAAGCCACTCATCCGGCCTCGCGCTCAGGATATCATTCCTACAGTTTTCCAGGAAAGGCTGAAGCCGCAGGAGCAAGGTCCGTGACAGCAGGTACCCAAAGCCACCATAGCAATACTTTCCCTCCATCTTTCCTCCAATGAACTCCTCAGGTCTGCCCATGTAAAGCTCTCTGTCCATGCTAAGGTGATCTACCAGGGTTTTAATCCTGTCAGCTTCTGTGTAGGTATCATCTTGGACAAAGTAAAACCAGTCGTATTCGTTGATGTAGTGTTCTAAAATGTATTTAATATTCTGAAACATGTTCCATATCAGTCTCTCATCTCCATGAGCGACGACGAACATGCCATGAGGAACTTTACGGCTGCGAACTCCAGTGAAGAAGACCACAGTGTCCAGGTGGTGGCTTATGGTGCGATTGACAGCCACGCCGAGGGTGTTTATTGTGTTTCTGGATGTCAGGACCCCAACAAACAGACGTTCTCGCATTCCCAGCTCAGTGCTTATGTATTTAGCTCTGTAAAGGAAGACAAGGCACAAGTAAATTAATGCTGATTTAACATATCAAGTAACTGGCTCATTGCAAAAACTAAAAGCATGTTTTATAAATAACACCACTGTAGGGCTGCACAATACATCGTTCTAGTATTGTCCTCGCAATATTTGCTTGCACAATATTCATATCACGAGGTATGTACTATAACATACCATATATTCAAGTCTTTCAGTTTAGTTTTTGTAGCCTGTTTACACCCAATCACTTAACTTATAGATCTAAATGAGCATCCATTTATATATTCGACCACATCACACACAGCTCACAGCACCTACTCTATGCCTTGTCATTTCACCTGCTGTTATCAGGGTCGGGCAGAGTGACGTGCAGAGTGAGAGGTCAAGTGACTGAGAGAGAGGGAGCGGTGAATGTGAGCGGAGCATAGCAGGGATTTGGACAATCTGACTGTTTGCTCACGGTTAATATCACATAAGGTGCTTTACTCAACACTCTAAGGGTCAAATGAAGGCAGCAGCTTCCAGATCTGTGCACTCAACTTTGTCTGAGAGTCTGTCCTCATCATTTCAGGGAGAGTCAGAGAGAATTCAGCTGAACAGAACGAAGCAGCACTCTTTTTTAAAATACTGCAATGTATATCACAATATATCGCAGGAAACAAAAAATTACAATATAATTTTTCCCCAATATCATGCAGCCCTACACCACTGCCCCTTCTAATACGAAAATCCTGTTTATTTAACACTGTTTAACTTGCTCATTACTTGGTGTTAAGGAAAATATAATGAAAAGAAAAATAATCAGAAATAAGTAATATTTACTTTTTCATTTCAATTTATTGTAGAGCTCTTGTTAAACATCAACATATTTTCAACATATAACTTTAATCTTTTTCATTTTGCTGACTCTTTCCCTTTCCTCTGAAATTACAGTAGACTTCACACACAATGGATAGGTTAAAGAAAAGGTTGTTATTCAATAATTAAGCTAACTCATAGTTGTAGTCTTTCTGACTGAGCCCCCTAAGACAATAAAATGTTAAAATTAAAAATAAATGATATTTACAGTTTCATTTCAATTTGTTTTACAGCTTTTATTAAACATCAACACATTTTCAACACATAACTTAATTTTTTTTTTCTTTTCATTTTGCTGACTCTTTCCTTTTCATCTGGAATTACAGTAGACTTCACACACAATGGATAGGTTAAAGAAAAGGTTGTTATTCATAATTAAGCTAACTCATAGCTGTAGTCTTTCTGACTGAGCCCTAACTTTATTTTATTTTTTTCTTTTCATTTTCCTGACTGTTTCCTTTTCATCTAGAATTACAGTAGACTTCACACACAATGGATAGGTTAAAGAAAAGGTTGTTATTCAATAACTAATCTAACTCATGGTTGTAGTCTTTCTGACTGAGCCCCCTAAGACCATAAAATGTTCAAACTAAAAATAAATGATATTTACAGTTTCATTTCAATTTGTTTTACAGCTTTTATTAAACAGCACATTTTCAACACATAACTGAATTTTTTTTCCCCTTTCATTTAATTTGACTCTTTCCTTTTCATCTGGAATTACAGTAGACTTAACACACAATGGATAGGTTAAAGAAAAGGTTGTTATTCAATAATTAAGCAAACTCATAGTTGTAGTCTTTCTGACTGAGCCCTAACTTTATTTCTTTTTTTTTTTCTTTTCACTTTGCTGACTCTTTTCTTTTCGTCTATAATTACAGTAGACTTCACAAAAAATGGAGAGGTTAAAGAAAATGTTGTTACTTAAAAACAAAGCTAACTCATGGTTGTAGTCTTTCTGACTGAGCCCTCTCTGCCCATGGAAAAAAAGTGAAAAATTTATGGTTAAATGATATTCACTGTTTAATTCAACTTCATTTACAGCTCTTGTTAAACTTCAACGATTTCAACACATGAGTTTATTATTATTTTTATTTCAATTTGCCCACTCTTTTTGTTTCAAATGGAATTACAGTAGACTTCACAAACATTGGATAGGTTACAGAAAATGTCGTTGTTCAATAATTAAGCTAACTCTTAGTTGTAGTCTTTCTGACTGAGCCCTCTAAGCCAGTAGTTCCCAACCTTTTTCAATTCAGGGCCCACTTTTCGGTCTCAAAAATTTTTCGCGGCCCACCTCTGACCATATAATTATGGGGGCTGTATAGTGCCTGATTTGTAACAAAGACCCGAAATGTAAGAAAAAAAATGTAATAAAACCCGAAATGTGATAACTGGTCAATGATGTAACAGATGCTGAGCCCAGAAGGTAATAGTCATTTGCCCACGATATAACAACTTGTTAAGTGTTGGGTCAGTGATTATAGTCTTGGGATATACAATATTTGTTTAATCACATTTCAGGGTTTTGTTAAATTTGGGGTCATGTTACATGTTGGGCTTTAACTTGCCCTCTTCAAGGACTTATCTTATATACAAATGTTTGAACATGTTGAATATCCTTACAAATGTAACAAAGTTTTAATATCTAAACATTATTCTGTACATTTGTATCTTTATATAATTACCCTTCATTAAAATCCAGACTATTTTGTAAATGATTTGGCGGCCCACTTGCAATATCTCCGCGGCCCACCAGGGGGCCACGGACCACAGGTTGGGAATCACTGCTCTAAGCCCATGATACATTTAAATGTATAAACACTGAATGACATCATTAACTCCACCAATAACTGTTTCACTATTAGAATTATCTCTCAAACTGCTCCAGAATGGTAACACTTTGAAGGGGATGCCTTACACGTTAGCAAATGTCAGGAATGGTTGCATGTTTACAAATCTAACATGGATGAAGCTCCAACTGTAGTTAATCTCAGTTGGACACAAATAGAAGCAGGAAAAGGCAGCGAAGACTAAAATCAGTGCTAACTCTCAGGAAAAGGTGGAAATAGTGGATTTACTTTTTAGATTGAGATTTATTTATGTATGGTAAAGCTCAAACCCACATGGTAAGTGTCACATGAACACCTGGCTTTGTGCTGAACTGTACTGACCTCTCCCCGTATCTAAAGGATTGGCTCCACCGCAGCTGAACCGCAGCAGCATATGATGTTGTGACATATTTGTACTAGCTAATAGCAATACACACTCAGTCCAAGAGATTTTCTTCTCTACAGGAAACAGTTACAGTATATCATACCTGAAAACTTTCTTAGGGGTCCCCTGCTGAACTTGTTTGTAGGGAACTATCCTTGGTTCAAAGTCTCCGTCTGACTCCACATCGTTTATAGTGGATATAGAGTTGGGCTTCCGAGCTCCTTTAAGCTGTCCATCTTGACCCAAAGTCGTCTCTTCGCCATCTTTGACGTCCGAGAAACAAGCTTCTTCCGTCCAGTTTACACTCAGTAAACTCAGAGTAAAACCTAAAGAAATACCGATAACCACCGGGCCGACGGATCGAAGGACAGAAATAAGCGCTGAAAATCTCATATTGTGCTCCACTCACAGACCCACAGCCCACTTCAAATAATACACACGGAAATCTGTCCACGAAGAGACCAGCGAATCATAAGTCTCCCTCAGTGAAGACGTCTCTAAAAACTTCAGGAAAAGATAAAGATTGTCCCTTAAAATCACGCAGGATTCTTACGTGTCAGTGGAGCAGCTACCTGGCTCCTCCCCGACCAACCCAAGCTCCAGAGGCGGGTCTATACAGTTAACGGTAATTCCACAGTGTCCGTGAAGGCAGCACGAGGAGAGATATACCGACATGATCCAGCAGTCATTAAATACAACACAACCAAAGTATGCGACTAATTATGATGAACATGATGTGGTAAATACTGATGATGGCATGATGTAACAGGCTGGTGATGGGCCGAACAATTATGTAAGGATGGGTATTGTACAAGGAACGAGAAAACACTAACAGAATGAAGCCAATTTCCGCCAGTGGAGGAAATAAAAATGAAAATCGAGCTTAGTTGAGATTCTTTTTTTTTTTTTTTTTTTAGCTTTAACTGTTTTTTTACAATATTAACTTTTTTTAAAACAATATTAACTTATGAATTTGAGGGGAAAAAAAGAGTCGGAATTGCGAGTTAGAAACAGTCGAAATTGTAAAATTAAAAATCGAAATTGTGGCATAGGTGGTCAAAACTTGGAAATGAAGTCAAAATTTTAAGATGATAAGGCCAATTTTTTGAGACAATAAAGTCAGAATGATGAGGAAAAAGTCGAAATTTGTCAGCTAAGTCAAAATTATGGATCAGGAGGTCAAAAATTTGAGATTAATCCAATATTTGAGATGATTAATCCTGATTTTGGGGGCAATAATGTCAAAATAATGAGGGAAATTTATTTTATTATTATTATTTTTTTGATAGATAAAAAGACAATTTTGATTGGAGAAAAAGTTATGATTTGGAGGAAAAAAAATCAAATTATGAGAAAAAAAAAAGTCAAATTATGAGAAAAAAAAAGTTAAATTATGTGATGTAAATAAACAAAATTATAACATTAAAATTCAAACCTATGGAATGAAAGGTAAAAGCCTCGAGGTACAGTCAAAATTTAAAGTTTATAGAGCCAAATTTTGACACAGTCAGCTCAAAAATAATGAGGGGAAAGCCTTTCTTTGAAGATGAAAAGTTAAAATTTTTGATAAAAAGTCAATGTCTTAAAATAAAGTCACAATTATGAGATAACTTTGTCATAATTTTGAGATGAAAAGTTCATATTTCTACTTTTTTAATTCATTAACTTAGCTTTTTATCCCAAAATTTTGACAAAACATGGGTTAAAAAAATCTCATTAAATTAAGTCTTCCCATTTAATATTTCTAATTGGTGGTAATGGGCTTCCATAGAATACCCATATTTCATCTGACTGTGAACCTAATTTTATAGGAATAGGCCAACATAACTATTAGGTCATCATGATTTTGTTTTTCTATCTCTATTTTGCATTTCTTTGCTTTATTTTTCCCCTGATTGATTTTATCTGAGAGTAGATTTTTTTTCCCCTTCTCCCATTGGTTACAATAACACCCTTAATTGTTTTTTATTTATTTTGATAAAAAAATATATATATATCAAAGTTACCTGACCAAAATTCATGGGTAAGTGCTGATTTCTGTGTCCATGCAAGAACACATTCTAAGTTTTTCTGACATCACCTCAGAAGTTTTTTCCTTTTTGTCTGCCATGTTATCAGGAAGTAAGCCGGTACTGTCCAGTATTGAGTGCCACTAAAAGACCCAGTGGTGGTACTCAGCACCAGGAAGACGTGGTGCTTTCAACTTTTTATTTAAAAATTCTGATATCTTATCTCAAAATTTTGACTTTTTAATTCATTGTTTTGGCTTTTTATCTCAAATTTTGATATCTTGTCTCCAATTTTTCACTTTTTATCTAAAAATTTTGACTTTCTCCCTCATGATTTCAACTTTTCATCTCAAAGTTCTGATATTCTATCTAAAAAATGTTAAACTCTATCTCAAATTTTGATCCTGTTTCAAATTTTTAACTTTCTCACCTGAGATTTTGACTTTTTTTTCCTCTTGATTTCAGCTTTTTATCTAAAAAATCTGATATTCCATCTCAAATTTTGACTTTTTAAAGTAACAATTTTGACGTTTTATCTCAAAATTTACAGACTATAGGGGCAAAAAAAGCAAAATTTTCATTCTTTTTTTAACTGGCAGAAATGGACTTGAAGGTTTAGTACCAGCAAAAATTTAACTCTACTTTCACCCCTGCATGTTATATAATGTAGGGCAGCCGTTCCCAACCTGTGGGCCGAGGCTCCCCGGTGGGCCGCGAAAGTATTGCGAATAGGCCGCCAAATTCCCCCAAAAAAGTCTGGTCCAAGTGAAGTGTAAATACAAGATACAAATAAACAGTATAATGTTAAGAATGTTAAAACTCAGCCATGTTTAAAGGAAATTAACAATGTTCAGATATTCATATATAAAAAAATAGTCCTTTAAGAAGGCGTGTTACAGCCAAATAGGTAACATGACCTGAAACTTAACAATGAATTGTAACAAGTTGTTACATTTTGGGGAAAAAGTTATGATGTTTTGGGCTCAGCATCTGTTATATTATTGAAAATTACATTTTGGGTTTATGACATTTTTTAAAATCACATTTTGAGTTGCTGTTACATTTCAGGTCATTGTTACGAATAACAAGGCATTTTATATAAACAAAGTAATTGTTTTATTATCATTTTATTGACTTAATTCTTGTTATTGTTTTTATGTGACTGACTGTATGGCTGTCTATGAAACATGTGCTGGTGTCTTGGCCAGAAATTCCCTTGAAAATTTTTTTTTTAATCTCAGTGAGAAAACTCCTGGTAAAATAAAGGTCCAATAAAAAAAAAAAAAAAAAATATCCTCTGTACTGATTGGGTCAAAGGTGGGCCCCAACATTTTTGAGACTTAAACGTGGGCCCTGAGTTGGAAAAGGTTGGGAATCACTGATGTAGGGTCTTGTCTCGAGTATTGCAATTTAGTATGCACTGAAGAGAGGTTTATAACTTTCAATTTTGCACCAACTTTATACACACCGACATATTTTTGAGAATGAGAAGGTCCCTGACTAATGAAGGAAATTGTATGGAGGAAAGGGGGAGTAACTGGTATTTACTACGTTTATCGGAAGACCTTGAACGCACCAGTTTAGCTGTCCATCTCTCCGCCTGTAAGAAAGTGTAAACGGTACAAGCAGCAGCAGCAGAGACAGCAGCGTGGCTGTGTTACTTAATGCTGGAGTTACATGCTAAGTTTTAGCTGCTAAAATCTCGCATGCAGCAGAAAGACGTGTTACGTCGGTGCGGTCTTTTCAAACGGAGTCGGTGTAATAACAGTCATGGAGTGTCGTGTGTTGTCTATTCAGAGTCATGTTGTCAGGGGATACGTAGGGAACAAGTCAGCAACATTTCCTTTACAGGTAAGAGCTGTCCTCACTATGCTTCTGAAGGTGTCACCTAGTTGGCAGAAAGTTCAGCAAAGGCGGCAAATATAAAGAGAAGAAGAGGCTTAAACAATGTTTTCACTAATGCGCTTAACTTACAGATTCAGTCTCTTCTTAACTGGAACAACCTGCTAAAAGTCTGAAGGCTGCTCACATTTTCTTTGAGTTTATCCACTTTAGGTGTCATAAAGTTGGTGACTACAAAGAGAAAACACTTGCAGCTTTTCAGTCTGATGTTTAACAGAGCTGTAGGACATCCAGGTGTTAAGTTCTTCCTCAGTGTCAGACCTGTTAGCTACAGGTGGACCACCGTGGAAACCTTAACTGTGATGAACATAGACTGTATAATCATCTATATACAGTCAATGGTGATGACAGGTTGTTCTCCATCAAAAGAGTTTGGTGTCAGCTGTGAAAGTCACACTGACACTGAAGTTCATTCCTCACACAGTTGAGCTTTTTCATTGTAAAATGTATTTTAGATCAATCATAATTGGTTAATAACTACTTTGACTTGCACATATGTCATTACTCTGTGTTTTAACAGCTGCTCTTTTCTTCAGGTTCTGGGTTTTGAAGTTGACTCAATCAACTCAGTGCAGTTTTCCAATCACACAGGTGAGCGAAGTCCACTTTCAGATACACTGTCATTTTGATACAGTTATTAAAAGTATGCAGAGTCATGTTCAAAAAAAAATCTTGCCCTTTTTCGTTTACTTCAAGCAAGTATAACAATATTGCTTCAGTCTTGTTCCTCTTTTGGCTCAGGGCCTCTGAAGTGCTTTTTCATGAGAAAGAGCCAAAACTGTGATTCACTCAGTTTGTAGATAAGTTACAGCTCTCAGCTGTAGACTTTGACCATTAGAAGTCAGTTTGTTTACTTCTTAAGTGCTGAAGAATGTTCTACACACACAAAGGAACTAATCAGCCAGCTGAGACAGAGCAGGTTTAACAAATGACTAAATGACTTTGGGGCGTAGAGTAATTAACATATGCAGTTTGAATATTGATGATGTTCATTTTGTCTTGATTCATGATGTGCACGATGAGTCTCAAAAATCCACACAAAAATGCAGCAGGGTTCACAGTAAATTATATATGTGTGTGCATTGAAATACATTTATGAACTCTACTCTGTGCATATGTGAATTTGTCTGTGCATTCGTCATTCTGTCTGTGCATCCTTGGAATTGTGTGTGCTTTTATGAATTTTGAGACTTTTCCAACTCCATACTTTTTGCACGTGCAGTATGGATTTCTTTTACATTTGCTAAAATGGATTTTCTACAGTCAGAACATCACACAGTTATCCAGCTTGTGTGTGATTGGATTTTGGTAAATACATACTCCAAAATACTGGAACAGAATCTTGGTGCTTAGTTGGAAGTAAATCCTACAGGTTTCAAAATGTACAATTTCTATCATCATCATAAAATTGTGTTTTCTAGGCGGCCCCAGATGATATTTCATATAATGAACGTATTCAGACAACATTGGTTTGGATATATTATGATGGAAATATAAGTGCTTCATTATTTTGTCATTGGATGCAAAACATGTTAGAAATTATGCCAAATAAGGCAATTGATATGTTTAAATTGATTTAAAGGGATTTTAAACAGGCGTCATGTCATTGACCCACAAACAAGTTGACATGAAGTATTAATATATGAGGATTTTATGAACAAATGTGTCTCATTTCAAATGACTGGCATTGTATGTCAGTTTTTATTGATAAAATACAGTTGTGCCTAAAAGTTTAAACCCCCTCCAGCAGAATTTTCTGATTTTTTGTCTTTTTCTCAGAAAATATGAATGGTAACACAATAACCATTCTGTCACTCATGGTTAGAGGTTGGGTGAAGACATTTATTAACAAACAACTGTTAACTCTTTTTAAATCATTATGACAACAGAAACTTCAAAAATGACCCTGTTCATTTATTATACACACACACCAGAGTTGTGTAAACTTCTTAACAGGATCATTTTTTAAGTTTCTGTTGTCATTTTGATTTAACCTTTTTTTTTCAATAAATGTCTTCACCCAACCTCTAACCATGAGTGATAGAAATGATTTTGTGTTATTATTCGTATTTTCTGAGAAAAGGCCAAAAAATCAGAAATTCTGCTTGGGGGGTGTAAACTTTTGGGGACAACTGTACATATCAAATGTGTAATTGGTGTTTATTTTATATGCACAAGCTGATAAAAGCCAGAAAACCCTTCCTCACTCAGGCCTGTTCATTGTCCTGTCATGCTTTTTGACCTACAGCCTAAATCAACCCAAGTACGGTCACACTGTTGAAAGAATTGAAAGATGTTTCTTCAGTTAGAAAAACAAACTCAGTGTCTTAAGTTGCAGCTTGTTGGCTGAGAACCTGCAGAGAGAGTAGGATTATAATATCAGAGTTCTTGTGCCAAGGCATGCAAAGAATTTGCTTTCACCACAGGGGCAGGAGACAGAAAGTGGTCCAGTCAGTAATGTCTACTCCGACTGCAGAAGACAGTAGATAATGTTCAGAGATATCTCATCAACTTTACAGTTCTGTCAGCTAGTCAATACTACATGTACACAGTCTGGAAACTAATGTTCTTTTTATTGAGGTTATAAATATTTACTACTTTTCTTTCAGGAAAGTATGAAGTCCTTCCTCTGACATGGTTTCAGATTTTGTTACTGCTTAAACACCGCGCCTTGATGTGAAGAATATTAAAGTGTGTGGAAGTGTCCGAGCTATGGTTTGCATTCTGAACAGTTTGAGAAGACTGTTCCAGGTCAGTGGTAAAATAGGGACAAAAGAAAGAAGAAACTGGCAGCAAGGACACAGGCATCCCATTCAGACACAGATGAGGCCCTGTTTGCTCCACAGCACAACACAAAGAAGAGGAACTTCAGTGAAGGAAGCTGAGGGTTAGGAGGACTGAGAACTGAGGAAACCAACTATGCTAGTTAAATCATTTTAAATTATATATTAAATGATTGTATATTATTTTCCCTCGATAGACAAAGTACTGAATCCACAGCTTTTAGTCATCCAGCTCAGACTGCTCCTTTCACTCTGCACTGATGCCGCTGTGCTACTCGTCTGATCAGCCTTAAAAAGCAGCAAAATGTAGAGCACAAGAATTGGACAGGGCTCCTACACATCCTTAAAAAGTCTTAAATTCATTCAGATTTTATATTCTGGTCTCAATAAATTCTTCAAATGTCTTAAATTTGTCAGGCCAGGATTTTTTTTTCATGATTTTATTATTTTGGGAGGATTTTTTGAGAAGGAGCTGTAGAGTGGATACTGTCTTACAAGCTGCTGATATAAATTGTTATCTGCATCCTCTATAGGCAGTCCTTGACTATAGGTCACTGTTTGTACTTTTACATTCAGCCGTGAACCAAAGAGCACTGAGGATCACTTTATGTTCAATGAACAGACAAAAAGTAAAGTTAAATGAGTCTCATTAAGTGACACATGCTATGATTCGGTTGTAATACAGCAGGATCCCCCAAACATTGAGTAAATTTATGTGTTTTTGGTCTTAAATTTCATTCAAAGTGGCATCAAAGAGGTCTTAAAAAGTCTTAAATTTGACTCGCCAAAACCTGCAGGTACCCTGTTGGAATAATGACTGTATTGATAGAGGTAACAGGCAGTTATGAGTTGTATCAGTCGGGCCATCAAGGGTGTGAGAAAGTCCATGGTTTTGCCCGAACAATCAGCTCAAAGGGAACTCTTCTGTCTTTTCTTATGTGTAATAACCAGCATAGTTTATACAAGAGATTAGTGTTTTAATCTAAAGAAGAACAAAAATGTTTGATGTAGTGATCCTTGAGTAGTTAAATAATAATTTTGATTTTTGAAGTTCAAATAGTCACAAATGTTTTTCATTTTGAATCTCTGTTCTCCCTCTTGGTTTCCAGGTTATGCCCACTGGAAAGGGCAGGTGTTGACAGCAGACGAGCTGAATGTGCTGTATGAGGGAATAAAGCTGAACAAGGTGAACCACTATGATTACATCCTCACAGGTGAGTCTGAGCACAGGGTCCTGGAGGAGGAAAATGTGTGTTTAGAAGAAAAAGTCCAAACAGGGTTTTATGAATCACTAGTGCATCACTGCTTTATAAAATTCATATACAGTGTTAAACACATTTATTTCACCAGCTGTTATAAAACAAGAAAACCATCAAACATGATGAAACGCTGTCATTCAGACTCTTTCTTTCTCAGTGAGTTCTCTGTTTACTTTTTACAGCGAGAGTGAGGAATTTCAAACTAAATCAACTTTTTTAAAGCCAAATTTGAGCCTGCACATGGAATTTGCAGAGAAATCAGAAATTAATCAAGAAGAATAATATACAGCCACTAAAATATTTTTTTCTGGCCAGGATTGCTGTTAGGGCTGAGAGATATATCTTTATCATATTGGTATATGACATTCAAGATATTAATAATGCGAAATAAATGATATAAATATTAACAATATAGTTTTCCCCTGCTCACCCTGCATGTACAGCTCAGGCAGTCACATGATTTTTAGTGACTTTCTGTTAAAGTTGGTGACTGACAGACAAACAGAGTTCTCATCAATAAACCACCATCCACATCCTGTTGTATAATGATGCTTTTATTTTTCTGAAAAATACTTAGTTTCCACTCAACCCATAGTTATTTAGTATCGTTGCTATTTTGAGATATCTGGCAATAATATGCAGATATTAAATTGTGTCCGTGTCAGCTCTAATTGCAAGTAAATAACTGTAATTGGGTGATCAGATGATGGTGATGTGCTTTTTTTGTAAAATGCATTTGAGAATTCAGGGAGAAAAGAGATAACTAGAGAGGGGGCATTTCCTTTCAGCAAATGCTGGATGTTGAAATGCTGAGCACAGCATTTTAACACTCTTGCTTATCCTTGCAGAAAATTCTAAGGCTCAGAATTTCAACATAATTGTATTTTAGCATTAAATATATTATTTTGATTAAAGAGCTTGTACCTCCAGGATTGACCATAACAAAAAAAGTGTTTTGGTTGTCAACTTTATCCTGTGAAATTAGGGCAGTGATGCAACACACCTTATTTCCATCAGTTTGTCCAGTAGTGACAGGCTGCAGAACCAACTCAATATGTAAGATGTTAAACAGCAGGTAGCAGAGTCTATCAATAGTATGCAGGACTGTCCCGTGGAGTGGTGGTCAGTTTATTCAGGAGCTCATGACAAGCTGGCACTGATGGCTTACAAATATCAGCTCACTCCAACAATCACTGCTCTGTGCAAGAAACTGTTCTAAGTTGCAGGCAGCATCGTAAACAAGTAGTCAGCTCTCCTGTCTCATGTCCAGACACTGTCAACAAGTTTGTTTTTCTTAGTAGCTGGCTGAAAGAGGAGTAACAGGACTATATTAATGTGGATAAGCGTTCTTTTAGAGAAATGCAAAATGCGTCACTAGTATTATAGTATAAAATGAATGATGTTTAATCAGGATTTAAATTTAAATTAATCCTCAGCAACCCTGTGATTGATCTGATTTTCTTTGACCATTTTTTTCTATGGGTGCAACACTGGCTCAATGAACATTTTAACTTTGATTATTTAGTAACACTAAAAGAGTGTGTCTCCTTGTGACCTTTAATCTTTCTTCCCAAGGTTACAGCAGGGACACATCATTCCTGGAGATGGTGGTTGACATCATTCAGGAGCTGAAGAAGGCCAACCCCAGTCTGGTTTATGGTCAGTGCACATAATTTGGTTTTCAACGGGTTAAATAATTACATACATAAACTAGCAAAATCCCTTTAAGTTGGCAGGAAAGTGGTGAGGACTTGTTTGAAACATTAAAAAAATGTTATTTAATCAATAAATAAATCAATCAGTGATAAGAAATAGACATGCTCACACCCAGAGTTTATCCAATTTTCTAATTCATTTCCTACAGTTTGTGATCCTGTAATGGGAGACCAGGGCACCATGGTGAGCATTTTGCAGCAACAGTGCATGTATATTTACTGAACATTCTTTAGACCTCAGACCTCACTGTTTCTAAAGAGGCAAAACGGGTTGATAGCAGCTGATTTTGCTTTTTATTGTCTGTTTCAGTATGTTCCAGAAAATCTGTTGCCAGTATACAGAGACAAAGTGGTGCCTTTAGCTGACACCCTCACGCCCAACCAGTTTGAAGCAGAGTAAGTGAACTACATGACCATAAACTGGATAAATTTAGGGTGATATAACATAGTTTGTAAAATATTTATGAAATCATGGGTCACACGTTTGCCCATGGTAGGGAGTAATCCTTGTTGGGGAAAAAATGTACATTATAAGGATATGGTTAAAATTTTGTGTTGTCTTTCTCTCATGGGTATAATTTTGAATCTGTGGATTATTCCACAGGATATTAACTGGAAGGAAAATCAAAACAGAGGAAGATGCTCTTGAGGTGAGTATCTCATCATTATCTCTGTGTTGTCCCAAATTTTGTCTCTTTCACTAAAAGGTAAAAGGAATACAGAAATGTTCTACTGCTCCTGCTCTAACCCTGCTCTCCAGGTGATGGACTTGCTGCATAACATGGGACCAGATACTGTGGTCTTAACTAGTACGGACCTGCCCTCAAAATATGGGGACCCATTTTTGGTGGCCCTTGGGAGTCAAAGAATAGGTAAACTTTGAGATTGTGGAACAAATCTACTTCATGACTGTCTTGGAGATATTTTTCTTCTCTAGATGTATTTTTAAGAGTTGTCTCCAGCCATGTTGACATCACATGCATGTGTCTCCTTCATGTAGTGAATAAGGATGGGACCAGCAGCATTCAGAAAATCTGCATGAACATTCCCAAGGTTGATGCTGTATTTGTGGGGACAGGGGACCTGTTTGCTGCCTTGTTGTTGGCCTGGACTCACCATCACCCCAAAGACCTAAAGGTCAGTAACAAAAAAGACTTTTCACTTGAAACAGTTGGGTGTGATTATGATTAAAAAAGAAATAATTCAAAGACTCTTCTGTTTTTCCACAGACTGCCTGTGAAAAAACAGTTTCAGTTATGCATCACGTCATCAAGAGGACCATGACGTACGCTAACGGTAGGTTTCTGTGTATTTTTTGAGCTTGTGTTGTGCGGTTGCTCAGTTTTTTTAACTATTTCAGAGTTGTTTACCTGACATAAGAGTTTCTTTCACTCTCCTCTGCTTATTCTATATTTACATACGTCTGTATGATAACCATTGCATGACATGGAACACACAGGTCCGACGATAGATCGACCAATGAGCTCACAAATTTGACCAAACTAAAAGTCACATCGTAGAACCGCTGAGGTTCTCAAGTTTCTTATTCCCTTTTGTTTTCATTTAAGTTTCTTCTGGCTTTCACAAGGAGACTGGTTTACTTAGTGGTCATGGAGCTACGCTAGCTCAGTAGAGCTATTTTACATTTGACATTCACATCTATGAGTGTATTAATGATTCAGATTACATGTAAGGAGATTTCATTATAAGTTTGCATTTATTTGCACATTTACCTCATAGATTCCTTGGTGCCCAGTGTAGTGCTGGTGCTATTATTTGCATGTTAAGCCCCAACATGTCCCAGAGCACCGTTTCCTTCCACTAAATCAAGTATAAAGGATAAACAACAATAACATCATGATCCAGATCACAGCTGTTCATATCACTTCGTATGTCATCACGTTTTTTACATTTACACTTTGAAGGAATACAGGCATGAAATTTCTGTATTCAGAATCATTTTTGAGTAAGGTTTTTTTTTTTTTTTTAATGGTTTATTGGACTTTTTAGCGGTTTATTTACTGAATCTAGAGTCTTTCATTAAAGTTCGAGACATAACCAATCAATCAGTTTTACTTGTAAAGGACAAGGTTTCAAGATGCTTAACAATAAAACAAAATACAACCAAGAACACATAAATAAAATAATGTAAGAGAAATAAAATGTCAATAAAAGGCCACATTATAAAAGTGGGTTATAAGAAGAGATTTAAGAAACAATACTTAGTTTCCTGCCTGAGAGCTCCAGGCAAGTAGCTGCAGAGCTTTGGAGCATGAAGAGCAAAGGCTTGGTCACCTTTATAAGGGTTGTATGTAAGTATATATGTAAAACAAGCGTCTAATGCAAAAAACTGACACTACAGTATATAAGTACATTATATAAAGATGTGCTCTGGCAGACTTGGCGTTGTAGGTCTGAATGGGTTAACCATGGGTCTCATGACCTTGAGCAGAGCTTACTAGCTGCAGATAAAACTGAAACCCATGACCCTGTACATTTATAGACTTTTAAAAAGAGAACATGTTTTTTTTTTTTTACCATCATAGGACAAAAGAAAAACTCACATGCTGTTTGAGCAATAGACCACAGCAGGTTTTTTTTCCTCATTTAATAAGTTTTGTTTGATTACATGAAGTGTGGTTTACCTGGTGTCACAGTTCTGGATAAAAACAACTACACAGCAGATTTCTGATTACTGTAGGATGAAAACAATTGCACTGTATTAATAAACTTGAATAACTGTTCATTGTGTAGCTCTCTTCTCTTATAACTCACAGTGTTCAGAGGCATTAGCCATGCACCATATCAGAGTGTGCACTAAAAGACAGGACAGGTAATGTTGCTTGTGCAGTTAGAGGCAGCATAAAAACCAGACAGGCAGGTCAGAGGTCATTTGCTCATCTCCTCTTATTGACATGAAACATGTTTGTGACCCACAACGTTGACCTCCATTCTCCTTTTCATGTAGGATCATCCTGTAGTTAAAAACTGAAACTGTCTGCTTCTTTGAATAAAAATGGTCAATATATCCTTTATTTTTGCTGCAGCCAGCTCTAAAACACAAACTACATTTCCTAACGTTAGAATGCCATGATAAATACTTAGAAATGTGTTTATCAGGAGTTACGTATGAAATCAGTCTTGTACAAGGTAAAGAGGCTTTTTAGAGCCACTCTTTCTTATTATAAGTTTGTGTATTGGAGTCAAAGAAAAAGCACTAAAAATATGTGACTTATTCCCTTCCCCCCCTTTGAAATAATATGTATATTCACAGGAAAATGTTATTACAAACTCTACAGGTGGATCATAGTACAACCAAAATAAAAACAACCATCTTCACAGAAAAAATGAAAATGAACACTGTATACATCTTGTATTTTCCATGCACACCTTGTTTAATGCAAAAATATAACTCCTATTGTTG